>JAWWES010000011.1:331856-361310 GCA_035583135.1 Lophotriccus pileatus | reverse complement strand
CTGCCAGAGACCTGCAGCCTGTGGAGAGGGAAGCCCACGCTGGAGCAGGTTTTTCCCGGGTAGGACTTGTGGCCCCTGTGGGGGACCTATGTTGGTACAGCTCATTTGTGAAGAGCTGCACCCCATGGAGGAGTGACCCACGGGACAGCAGTTTCGGAAGTACTGCTGCCCAGTGGATGGACTCACGCCGGAGAGGTCCATCGAGGACTGTCTCCCATGGGAGGGACCCCACAGGGAGCAGGGGAAGGACTCCTCTTGTCATGGATTTATGTGGCTCGGGTTTTGGTAGTGGGGGGGGGCTACAGGCGTGTCTTCAGTTAGAAGCTGCTAGAAGCTTCCCCTGTCCTATGAAGAGCCAATGATAGCCAGCTCCAGGACAGACTTCCTGCTGCAGGTTAAGGCTGAGCCAATTAGGAGTGATAAACGCTTCTGTGATAATATATTTAAAAACAGGTGTTGCATAGAGAAAATTCCAGACTGTGAAGAGAGGACTGAGAACATGGGATAACAAGGCAGACTCCAACGTCAGTGCAGTAGGAGGGGGGAGGAGGGGCCCAGGGCCCCCCCCTCCCTCCAGCAGGGGAAAGACTGAGAGCCGAGGCCCCTGCCGCCTGTGGAAGACCACTGGGGTACAGAGACCCCCCTGCAGCCCATGGAGGAGCACATGCTGGAGCAGGTGGATGCATGAGGAGGCTGTGACCCCATGGGAGGCCCAAGATGGAACAGGGCCCTGCTGGAGACCTGTGGCCTGTGGAGGCAGAAACCCACACTGGAGCAAGGTTTTCCCAGGTAGGACTCGTGGCCCTGTGGGGGACCCATGTCAGTACGGTTCATCTGTAAAGGACTGCACCCCATGGAGGAGTGACCCACAGGACAGCAGATTGGGAAGAACTGCTGCCCGAGGGATGGACTCCCATTGGAGAGGTCCATCAAGGACTGTCTCCTGTGGGAGGGACCCCCATGGGAACAGGGGAAAGACTCAGAGCTGTGGCCCCCCTGTAGCCCATGGTGAAGACCATAGCGACGCAGGCTGTCCCCCTGCAGCCTATGGAGGACCATCGGGGTGCAGAGACATGACTGCACCCCATGGATGACTAACCCACAGGACAGCAGATTGGAAAAAACTGCTGCTTGAGGGGTGGACTCAAACTGACTACAGCCCCCCATCCCCGTCCCCCTGCGGAGAACCCCCACCCATCACCCCCACATCCCCATCCTGGGTGCCTTTCCTGACATCTTGTCTTTGGTCTTTTCCCAGTACGCCACGACAGGCTGCTCCCTGACGCTCCACCACACGGAAAAGCCAAAACACGAGGCCGTCTGCGAGTACCGTCCCTACTCCTGCCCCTGCCCCGGCACCTCCTGCGACTGGGAGGGATCCCTGGAAGCCGTGATGTCCCACCTCATGCACGCCCACAAAAGCATCACCACCCTTCAGGGAGAAGACATCATCTTCCTCGCCACGGACATTAACCTGCCGGGGGCAGTGGACTGGGTGATGATGCAGTCGTGCTTCAGCCACCACTTCATGCTGGTGCTGAAGAAACAGGAGAAGTGTGAAGGTCACCAGCAGTTTTTCGCCACCGTGCTGCTCATCGGCACCCGAAAGCAGGCGGAGAACTTTCAGTACAGACTGGAACTGCACGGCAACTGCCACCGGCTGACCTGGGAGGCCTCCCCCTGCTCCATCCACGACGGCGTGGCCGTGGCCATCCACAACAGCAACTGCCTCGTTTTTGACACGGCCACCGCGCACCTCTTTGCCGACAACGGGAACCTCGGCATTAACGTGACGATCTCCATGTGCTGTCCGTGATGTGCTGCTGTCTGGGGGGTGGTGCTTCACCGGGGTTTGCTTTTGGTTCCTGTTTTTTACGCTGTTCAACTCTGTCATCGTTATATGCTAAGGGTCCTAACTAGCCAGCAGTTGTAACTTTGAGGAGAAGAGGAACAAGAGTGTCCTGTAAGTAACGTGGGTGGGACAAGGTCTTTTAAAATTCCTGGGTGCCTTAGGAAGATTACACACACACAGTTACCTTTTATAATTTAATTGTGTTTTATGTAAAGAGTGCCTCCATTAGACACGTGGCTTAAGAACCTCCTGTTTGGAGCGCACCTAAAAGCCCTTTAAACAGCAGTACAGGTTCACTCTCTCACTGGTGAGCTTTAATAACAGGCTTTCGTATCACAGAAGGGTTTGGGTTGGAAGAGACTTAAAGATCATCTATTTCAATCCCCCTGCCATGGGCAGGGACACCTTCCACTAGCACAGGTTGTTCCAAGCCCCGTCCAACCTGGCCTGGGACACTCCCAGGGCTGGGGCAGCCACAGCTTCTCTGGGCAACCCGTGCCAGGGCCTGCCCACCCTCCCAGGGAAGAATTTGTTCCCTAAATCCCATATAACCCTTCCCTCCGGCAGTGGGAAGCCATTCTGCCTTGTCCTGTCATTCCAGGCCCTTGTCCAAAGTCCCTCTCCAGCTCTCTTGTAGCACCTGTAGGCTCTGGAAGGGGCTCTAAGTTCTCATGATCTGCCCTCAGTAAAGCCATGTTGGCTGTCACCCATCACCTCCTTATTTTCCATGTGCCTTAGCACAGTTTCCAGGAGGATCTGCTCCATGCTCATGCTGGGCACCGAGGTGAGACTTACCAGCCTGTAGTTCCCTGGGTCTTCCTTATCCCCCTTTTTAAAAAAGGGGGGTTATGTTTCCCCTTTTGCACTCCATGAGAACTTCACTGGACTGCCATGACTTCTCAAATATGATGGATAGTGGCCAAGCCCCCTCCTCTGCCAGTTCCCTCTGGACCCATGGGTGCATCTCGTTAGGTCCCATGGACTTGTGCCCCTTCAGGCCGCTCGGACCTTCTCGACCCTGATCCTCTTCCACGGTGGGCGGTTCTTCCTTCTCCCACTCCTGCCTTCGCCTCCTGTGGCTCAGCACCTGCCATGAAGGTTGAGACAAACGTCACTGAGTACCCCAGGCTTCTCCATGGCCTGGGGAACCAGGTCTCTCATTTCCTCCTGGAGAGGGCCCACATTTTCCCTGCTCTTCCTTTTATCACTGATGTACCTGTAGAGGCTTTGCTTTTTGCCCTTGACGTCTCTGGCCAGACTTAGTTCTATCAGGCTTTAGCTTTCCTAACCTGATCCCTGGCTGCTCCGACAATCTCTCCTCCCAGGCTGCCTGTCTTTTCCTAGTTGGTGGGAAGGGAAAGAAATCCAAGCAACCTCTCAGAGAAGAAGCTGTGACTCAAAGCAGGAGCAGTAGGTACTTCAGCACTGTTTCTCCATTCCCTGCTACCTTGTGGAAGGGGATGGGCAGTGGGTCAGCTGCAGTGGCTTTAAAGAGAAAAAGAGGAGGAAGGGCTGGGGTACAGCCCAGCAGGTTTCAGGGAGCATGGAAGGCACTCCCGTGTGACTCTTGTCTGGTGTAGGGGGATCTGGCCAGGCACAAGTGCCAGCAGGAGGCACGAGTCTCACAGACCCCAGACAGCTGGAGCCAGTGACCAGAGACAGACCTGGGCTGTCCCTGTGCAGCTGCCCTGGGAGACACACTTGGCTATTGATTATTGTAAAAGACTGATAAGATAGCGAGAGCTTTATGGCCAGTGTCATGTCATTTGCTATTTAAGTTTTGTTGCCATATTTCCTTTTATTTTGCAATAAATATTTTGCAAATCCAGCGCTGCGGAGCTGTGCTAACACACGTGTGCGTGGCAGCTTCTCCGTGGTGACCCTGCTCCTCAGCCGTGCTGGCTCAGCACGGATCCCCCGGCACGGGCTGGCTCCGCAGGGATCCCCCGGCACGGGATGGATCCGCAGGGATCCCCCGGCACGGGCTGGATCCGCAGGGATCCCCCGGCACGGGATGGCTCCGCAGGGATCCCCCGGCACGGGCTGGCTCAGCACGGATCCCCCGGCACGGGCTGGCTCCGCAGGGATCCCCCGGCACGGGCTGGCTCCGCAGGGATCCCCCGGCACGGGATGGATCCGCAGGGATCCCCCGGCACGGGATGGCTCCGCAGGGATCCCCCGGCACGGGATGGCTCAGCACGGATCCCCCGGCACGGGATGGCTCAGCACGGATCCCCCGGCACGGGATGGCTCCGCAGGGATCCCCCGGCACGGGCTGGCTCACCCCGCTGGCAGCCTCGGCCTCGCCACCTCCTGCTGCCAGACACGGCCACCCTGCGGCACGAGCGGGGTGGAGACCTGAGCCCAGAGACAGCGGTGACAGCCTGACCTCTGCAGCTGAACCACAGCTTGTCCCCAGGGCTGACTCTGCCTCCAGCTCCCCCTCTGCCACCAGAACGGTCTGCCTCAATCCCTGGCGACAAATCCCAGCTCCACACGTGGCTGTGCCAAGTCTCAGGCACGTGCTGTTTGCAGGAGGCACAGCCCACGGAGCTACTGGCAGTGGGAAACCTCACAATAGTGGAAAACTGCAGGTAAAAGTGACAGGTGGGGTTAGGTGTGAATAAACACAACCCAGAGGGGTAACAGAGCTCTACCCCAGGGAAGAGCTCTCTGGAGTTACACCTGAGCTCTCCCAGCCATCACCAGCACCCGGAAAAGGGCACGAGAACAAGCTTGGCCTCAGCAAAGGGAAGCTCAGTCTGGCCTTAAGAATTTAGGAGTGAGCATGGGGAGAAAACCTCCTGAGGGATTACTCTCTAGGCACTGCATATCAATGATTAAAGATCCTACATCTGGTCTCACTGACACTGTGCTGGCAGAACTCCAGCAGCATCAGCCCAGTGAACTAATTGTCTCCTCCTGAAGTGGGATCAAAGTAAAGCCATGGCTCCAACAGGTGTTAACACCTGTGCTTTCAGCAGAACTTAAGCAAGAATTCCTAAAGATTTGATTCATTTTCCCATAGTTCAGCAACATTTATAGTGGAAGATAATTTTCTTTCTGACAATTGGGACATAAGAGGTTTCTTGTGTAAAACAAAACTCTTAAGTGTGCCTTTGATTATAGCAGGATTAATGGAATTAATTACTCCAGTGTTGCCTATGACCCACATTAGATAGGTTAACACACATTATCATTAGGTCAGTCCACACCCCAGAGTTCTGAAGGAATGGCCATTTTCTGTTAGATCTCACCTCAAAAAAACCCAACCCAACACCCAACATCTTTTCTGACTGAAACTGAGTTTAGGATAAGGAATACCTCAGCTGGCACTGCCAAGAAGGGAGGTGTTTGTTTCCTCTTCAGGTCACTGAGTGGACAGGTGACATTCATTCCAGCACTCCATCAGGTTTCAGGTTTTCTTCCTGAGGCAACTGAGACGACTTCCCAAGGGTGATGTTGAAGAGCCAGAGGCAGGAGGGACCTGCAGGGCACCAGCCCCTTGCCAAGGGAATGGCAGCACATCAGTAATCGTGTGACAGTTCCTCAAAACATTCAGAACAAGTTACTTAGGCTATCCTGGTTCTCTGAATAGAACTGACCACAGTAAAGCTCCTGACCTTGAAAGGGATGGGGAAGCATGCCTGGAGAGAGCTCTGCCCAGGAGCTGGCAGCAGGAAAGGGGCTGCAGCAGGCAGACCCCTGTGCTGGGACAGATCCCTGTGCTGGGACAGACCCCTGTGCTGGGACAGACCCCCTTGGCCAGGGTCGGTGCCTGGCAGCCCCTGGGCTGCTCTCCAGCCCGCCAGGAGTGTCGGCTACGGAAGGCAATAACCAGGGAGCAGGAACTGCGCCTGGGAAGCAGCTTTTCTGTTGCTACAGTTCTCCCTAAAAACTTATTTCCATTCCAAACCCAAATTAAAATGCAAGTTTCATTTGGGACTGATGAGTTAGCACCGCCACCAGCTGAGCCACTGAGACCACTGACTGCACCTCAATGTACTCCTTCCGAGAAGGAGCGGGGCTGACTCTGCTGCGGAACACTGCGAGTTCGTACGCACAGCACAGGTAGGGTCGCACACACCTGCTGTCCCGAGGGGAAGCCAAACCTGCCTGCGTTTGCACAGATGTTTCTTTCTTTTGTTCTCCGGGTTGTACGTGCAGATTCCTTGGAGGGGTCCGAAAGCGCCCGGTCCTGCGGGAGACATCAGCCACAGGTGTGTGACAAGCGTGTGACACACGCGTCAGGAATCCGCTCGGGCAGGTGCTCCGGGCGCGGCCGGGCCAGCTCCCGCCTGCTCCGGGGCAGGACGGGCACGGGCACCGGGCCGAGCGCGGCTCGGGGGCACCGCAGTCCCCCGGCAGGGCCGGAGCAGCGCCCACAGCCGGGCCGGGGCTGGGGCGGAGCCGCCGCCGCGCTCGGTCCCGGCGGCCCCCGCGCGTCACCCCGGAGACGGCACCGCGGCGGGCATGGCCGGGCCGGGCGGAGCGGGCGAGGGGCCGGGCGAGGGGCCGGGCGATGCCCCCGGCGGTGCCCCCGGCGGTGCCCCCGAGGAGCCCGCGGTCCCCCCGGCAGAGCCGCAGCCGCCCCCCGCGGGCCTGCCCGCCCTCCTGGCCTACAGACGCGAGTCCTCCCGGGCACCCGCGCACCTCGAGGTCGGGCCGCGCCGGGCGCTCCCCTCTGGCTCAGTCCCGATGAAACGTGGAACCAACACGAAACCCTTTGCCGAGCGGGCGCAGCAGCCCCTTCGTGCCAGGGTTTTTCGTGTGCGAGGCTGTCGGGACGGGCTGGGTGTGCACACCTGAGCGCCGACAGGCTGCACAGCCTCTCCCCACTGCCGCGGCCTCTGCTGAGAACTTCCCAGCAGAAGGTGTTGGCCTCTGGCTAAACCAGATACAAAATATAGATAAATAGGTACAGTCACAGAATAGAAGCAGGGTACAGAGTTCTCCATAACCCTTAGCAGAGTAGAGTCACTGAAGAGTTAATCCGAGGCACGAGATTGGGAGCAAGGGAACTTTGTTTCAGGATATCCAGTATCCATCCTCACAATACACCCTGCAGCCACCCTGGTTTGTGTCTGGTCAGATGTGACCGGCCCTGTGTCACTGGTTCCTCAGAAACTCCCCACGACTGCAGCCATCAGAATTTTTTTCTCTCCAAAACCCACACGATGTGTTTGAAAGGGTTACCACATCTAAATCCTCAGCTACAGCGTTCTGTGCTCTCAGCTTTCCTGGGAAGGAGTAAGGCTAATAAATACCACAGTCATTCCCTTTGGGGGCATTTATTTACCACAGATCTGCTTTTCTTTTTGGTGGTTTCCTGAACTCAATGTTTTGAGTTAAATCATTCCAGCACATCATTCCCAACACAGATCAGTTGTAACCACCCTTGGGTGCTTTGTCGTGTTGCATTTTGAGCACAGCCCTCTTTCCTCAGGCTAACGGGGATTTGGGGGCTGGTACCCCCTGTCCCTCCTCCCCTTTTCCCGTGTCACTGTAGGCAGAGGAGGACACTGAGCCGAGGTGTGAGTACTGTGGCAGCCTGCTGAGGCCATTCCCTTTCCCCGAGGATGTCCCTTTCCCCGAGGATGTCCCCTTCTCCGAGGACATGGAAAACGTAAGCTGGGGGAAGGATGAGCTGGGGTTTGCTGTGGAACAGCTGCACTCAAGGCTCCGCTCTCCCACCTTGCAGAGATTCTGCTGCAAGAGCTACCGAGAGCTCTACGAGTTCATCCTGAAGGAGAGGAAGAGGCTCAAGGATGTCTTCAGCGCTCCCGGAGCTGTCAGAACCTACGAATACCACGTCTCCGAAACCCATCAGCTGCAGTCAAGGGAGCAAGAGAGCCAGAGGTACTGGGAGAACTGGGGATCAGGTATATGGAACAACAGGCAACTCTAAGGGAAAAGGAGCATTAAGAAACTGCAGGGAGAGGGAATGAAAGAAGAAAACCTTTTGTTTCAGGTCCCGCAAGTTCGGATTCTCTGCAGTCCCCCCCGGCTCTTCTGCCGCCAGACTGCGCGAGGAGGTGACAGGGTATGTGCTGAGTGAAGTGCTAATTCCAGTGCTGACAGGTGAAATACCTAGAGACAGAGACAGGAACACAAACACAGCTCTGTGAAGGGACAGTATTTGGGTGTAGCTTTTACCTCAGGCACTGAAACAGAGCTGGAGTTTGTATTTCTGTTTTGCTCCATGAACCGTGGCATATGTTTGGATTCTAATTTCTGGAGTCACAAGAACTCTGCAAGTGCTCGGCCCAAAGCTTGTGCAAGTGTTCAGAAACAGGTTCAGAAAGTTGAGTTCCTAAGGCAGGGATATCCAGTACTTCCAGCCTTCCAAACAGGACACATGGAATGTCTATCAGGAACACTTCTGTTTTCCAGGCAGCGGGAGAGACGCCTGCCTAGAGGGTCTTTAGAGCCGACTGCCACTGAAGGTGAGTTGGCATTTCCTTAGGGATTTATTTGTCCATTTATCACAACAATGTAATCAGTGGAATTGCTGGTCTCTAACTGAGCAGGAGAACTTCACAGAGCGACGTGTTTGTTCACTGTCAGGTGTGCAATCCCATTAAATTAGATACAGATCCAGCCAAATTAAATCATCCCTCCTGGGAGAACACAAAAGCATGCATGTCCCCCTTGCACAGACAGGCTCTCCTTGCCATGACTTTCAGTATTTATATGTGAAGTTTCCAGCTGAGATGCACAGAACCTAACCAGAGAGAAGGACAAGTTGGCAAAGCCAAGCCCTTGGGAGTAGGAACTGCCAGAATGAGGGTGATCCCTTTTTCCTGATCAGGTGGACACTCCACCACTTCCTAGCCCAGACTGTGGGTTACTGAGCAGCCTTTGGGTCTAACTCTAAACCCAGGGTTTGACTAAGAACAGGTGAACCAGATTTACCAATGGGCATGTTTTCACAGAGGATGGCAGGGCACTGAGGCTTCTGCACTACCAAGGTATCAGATTGTCAGTTCCAGCGCATGGAATCAAAGGCTATCCCAAAAAGTCGCTCTTTGCACAGATGTGTGTATATGCACAAGTGAAAACCAGACATCTTTTATCATAATCCTGTTCTCTCCTGTTCTGAAATAGCTGAGCACTTTGGGCTGCCCTTGTTAGAAAATACCTTGGGGCAGACTCCTAGGATGGAGCATTTCATGCAGGAATTCCCACAGCAGCAGAGGTGTTGGGCAGCCCATGATGGGCACTGCCAGCGCCCTCCCTGCCACACACAAATCCTCCCTGTGCTCCCCAGGTTCTCCCCAAGGTGGAACCACGTCACCCAAGGGCACGATGCCCGTGTCTGCTGGAAGCATAGACAAGACAGAGGAGGAGCCTGAGCCTGAGCCCAAGCCTGAGCTCGAGCCCAAGCCCGAGCCTGAGCCCGAGCACAAGGAGGGGTCTGAGGAAGAGCCCAAGCACGAGCCCAAGCCCAAAGAGGAGTCTGAGCCCAAGAAGGAGCCTGAGGAGCCCAAGCCTGAACCCAAGGAGGAACCCGGGCCGAGGCCCAGGCTTGGGCCCAATATTGGGCTCGAGCCCGAGCCCAAGTCTGAGCCCAAGAAGGAGACCAAGCCCAAACCCAAGCCCAAGGAGGAGTCTGAGCCCGAGCTTGGGCCCAAGCCTGAAAAGGAGCCCAAGCCTGAGCTCAAGCCCAAGGAGGCCAAGCCTGAGCTTGAGGAGCAGCCTCAACCTGAGCTCGAGGAGCAGCCCGAGCTCGAGCTTAGGGAGGAGCAGCCCACGCCTGAGCTCGAGGAGCAGCCCAAGCTGGAACTCAGGGAGGAGCAGCCCAAGCCCAAGCTCGAGGAGGAGCCCGTGTCCTGCCGTGTCCCCAGCTCTGGTGTCAGGCCCTCGGGGAGGAAGGCACGTACCCGCGGCCGACGGCGACGGGTGCACCTTGAACATGTCCGTGCTCTGAGCGGCCAGAGCCTGGCACTGCCCGTCTTCACTGGCAGCTGTGCCAGATTGCTCTCATCTGTTTTATCCTTCTGATCCTAGGTGGGGAAGAGCAAATTGGTGCAAAAGTACTACAAAAATGGAAGGAAATTCCTTACCATGCTCCCGGATGGAAACTCACAGTTATTGTATCCTTACAGGGTTCTCTTGCCTATTATTCCAGGGGTATAACTAATTTTAAATGTGGGCCAGTTCACTGTACCATGAACAACCCAGCTCACCACTCCCACTTGCTCTGAGGAGCAGCAGCAGTGACACTTGATGCAGCTCCTGGGCTGTGGTTTCCCAGAGCAGGCAGCAGCTCTGAGGAGGGACAGGCACCTGCACCCAGCACCCAGCCTGGCAGTCAGACCCCACTCCCAAACTCTGGCCACCCATGGAAGGGCCCTGCTGACCCTGGGGGCTCCCACAGTGCTCAGTCCCATCCTGACCCTGGGGACAAACCAGCAGTCCTGCCAGCACATGGCAGGTGTGTCTGTCCTGCAGGCAGTGTCTCAGAGGAGCACAGACAGCCTGGAATTGCCAGTGTGTCACCACTGTCTGAAGCAAGAAAACAGGGCGCTTTCACTGAGGGACCCCACAGCCTCCTCTGTTAAATCCACATTTTAAGTCACCCACGTTGTTTTTCATTGCTGTGGCTGAATCCTTTCTGACCCAGGGAGGTATGGAAGTGTACCTGAGCTTTGCCACCAAAGCAAAACTTTGGCAGTGTCCCGGGTCACATTGGCAGCACACCTTTCACACATCAGCTTTTATACTCCCATGTAGGGCCCTGAAGCATTTAGTGTGTAATAACAGACCAACCAGCAAAGCAGGGGTTACCAACACCTTACCTGGCAGAAGCTATCCATCTGGAAACCTGGCCATCATGGTTACACGAGACGGAGACCAGATGATTTGCACAGTACAGGAAGACGAGCCGAGGACCGCCAGAATCCGCGCGCTGTTCCAGTCCGACGGCAGGAGCACGTGCTATTACCCCAACGGAGACGAGTGGTGAGTTCAGCAGCTGTGCTCTCCACTGGCTTTGCAAAGGCCACAAAGGGTATTTTTAATAGCAGCCAAAAATTAACAGACAAATCCAGCAGCTCATTGGCCCTGCTTCGGGTGCCCCCAGAGCAGCAAGGTGACCCCAGCTGTGCCTTGAGAGGCAGGGAACAGCCCCCAACCCTGCTGTGCCTCTGTCCTGACCCTTGGGGGAATGAGGGACATTCTGCCACGGGAGCTGCAGGGTTCAGCATTTCCACTTCCCTCTCTTCTAGGATAAACATGAGTAGCCAGGGAGGGCAGTATTTGGACCGAGCAGGCAGCAGGGTGAAAAGGTGGATGTGGCCAAACATGTCACCAGGACCCCACGTCCCGCTGAACCCCATCTTCATCTCCCTGAACCGGCACGTGGGGGTCAGGATTCTGGCCCAGGACAAGATCATCATCTCCTTCCTCGCCATGGGGCGACAGGCAAAATTCAACATGGGAACCAAAGTGCAGGTATTTCTCCAAGCATTTCTCCCCCACACTGGGAGTGGGGCAGCCAGGGAAGCTCTTCTCCATAGGGAAGCATGCTAATTCCCATGTTGCCCCATGCTCCTGCCCCTCAAAAAGCAAGCAGTGGAGTTGTACCCCTGCCAGTCCCATGCACACAGGGCACCACCAGCCACAGCTCTCTGCAAGTGGTCACTGTGGGAAGCATTTCTGGCCGGGTCCCTGGCTGTGTCCCCAGGGCTCACCCTGGCTCTGCCACAGGGCCAGGAGCTGTGGTCCATGTGGGCAGGGTCCATGGCAACTCCCTTCCTCCAGAGGCTCCTGTCAGGGCTGGGAGGGGAAGGAAGCCCCACGTGCCAGGCTGTGGTGGCTCTGACACGTTCCCCACTCGGCAGGTCGGTGCTGCCAGCCCGCCGCCCGCCCCGGCCCGGCTGGGCAGGGACGAGCTCCTGCCGCTCGCCTTCCGGGCGAGGATCCTGCGGCTCTTCGACAGGATGCGGGGATGCATCAGCTTTCCTTCCAGCGAGCAGTGGAACAAACTGCAGCCTCCGGCGTACGTCCTGAGCCAGGCCGCGAAGATCCTGGAGCTCTGCGCTGCCGCCGACATCAGCGAGGAGCTGCGCAGCTCCATCCGGGCCATAGTAAACGCACAGCTCTGACAGCACGTGTGTGGTGTGAGGCACAGAGGCTCCCCAGCCACGGCACTGCACACGCTCAGCGAGGGCTCAGCGAGGGCTCACCTCGGCCCTGCCCTGCTGGGGAGCAAGGGGCAGCCCGGGGCTGATCCCCACAGCCCCTCGGGGGTCTCGCTCAGGGCAGGCAGCACCAGCCCACATTGAGCTCACCCTGGCAAGGGAGGCACGAGGGGGCTTTGCTCAGGTCACCACACAGGCACCACTCTGCCACTCCTAGTGAGGTGGCACCAGCAGGATCCCAGGTGCCCCTGGCACCAGTGCTGATGGCAGCTTAGCTGCCGGTACAAGACCAGGTGGTTCCCCGTGCAGAGAGGGACAAATGCCCCCGGAGTACCCGAGGCACCTACACTCAGCCCCAGGGAGCACCAGCTGCAGCCTGGGACGAGCTCTGGTTAAAGCACCGCAAACCCTCAGCAGGCATTTAGAGGCCCCTGGGCCACAGGGGATGCAGCTGGCAGTGGGGAAACCTCCCAACCCCTCAGAACTGCCTGAGACCCGGGGTCCACCTGGCCAGTTTCCCCCAGGGTGGCCACACCTGAGCTGTGGCGCTGCCCAAAGAACAAGGCCAAGCCCCACGTGCCCCTCTCAGCACACTGAGGTTCCGGGGGGGGCTCACACACGACAGGCACACGCTCAGGGACTTTGGAAAGTTGGCATTTTATGCGGTTTTTCAATTGCAATTCCAAGAACGTCCATCAGTGACAAACAAGTTACTTCACACAGGAAATGGGAACTCTTTTATTTCAATTAATGTTCTTGGGTTCTATTCAGGACAGCAGGAAGGCCCAGCTCATCTTTCCAACAGCCAAGGAAGAACCGCTGGAGCTGGCCCACATGATTAAAGAGCAGCTGATCTTAATTTTCACTGAAGTCACCAAATGATGTAACTACTCCGCATGTAATTTTGCTTATATAATTCAATATATAACGCACTGTTCTACTCTGTCATAGATTTTGAAAAATATACAAACCTGTTTTAACCACATTAGAGAGAATTCATAGACAGCTGTCAATTACTCAACAGTTTAGGA
Organism: Lophotriccus pileatus; assembly: GCA_035583135.1. Classification (NCBI taxonomy): domain Eukaryota; kingdom Metazoa; phylum Chordata; class Aves; order Passeriformes; family Tyrannidae; genus Lophotriccus; species Lophotriccus pileatus. Next base: position 348,282 of record JAWWES010000011.1, on the reverse strand, counting down.
CAGTATCAGACACTCCTATAACTTCATTTTAAACTACAAAAAGAACATAAATTCATATAAAATACAACAGATTAAACAAACTTTTCTTTTTCCAAGGAAAATTAGGTATCAACTCAATCTGCCGTTGTGTGAAACATGAATATAAAATAAGTTACCATTAGTAATGCCTGCATTGCTGAGCTATGAACTGGTCGAATGAAGTCTTAAAAAAACTATACAGTATTATTGCACTCGTGGCTGTGCAGTGTGGGACCGGCCAGCACCGAAACGGGGCCCGTTGAGTGTTTGTCCAGCAGGCTCGGCGTGGCACGAGAGGGGCGTCCAGCCTGCGCCAACAGCGGCTGTCTTCAGCGCAGGCCTTCATGGGTCTGCGCCACGCGGCCCGGGAACCACCACCCAACGCCTGCGGGGAGACACCGCGTTACCGCCACGGCCACACCCTGTGCCGGGACACCTGGCACACCTGGGCACACCTGGGCACACCTGGGCACACCTGGGTGAGCCAGCACACCTGGGCACACCTGCACCGAGCAGCCCCGCAAAGGGCAATCATAAGCTATGTGTTTGGAAAGCCACACGGGACATGGGAACGTGGAATAGTTTTGTCATAAAATGCCACTGCTGCCAACAGCTGTGGAGCATTTGCAGAGGGACAGGGCAGGACAGTGTCCTGCTCTTCAAGGTTGTGCAGTTCAACTAGGTGACAAGCCAAGGAAATGTAAATCTCCTGCCCAAAGGCTGTTCTAAGGTACATCATGCAGTGTGTTTCTGCCTCTGCACCACACACCTCACTGTCATCAGGCTGCCTGAACACAGTAACACACCCTCTCCTGCCCCATGGAACACCAGCTTCCCATTCTGAGACAGGCAGAACAAGCCACAACCCAAACCTCCCACCAAACAGCCCCTGTGACACCACACACAACATTTAACTGAACAAAGGCTCAGTCTCCACACCAGGCACACGCACTGGTGACAGCAATACACTTACGAGGAGTTTCAGTGCTGCTCGATGGGGCTATGATCGATGATGGGGCATTGACTCCATGTGCACATTCAGCTTCATCTCGTTATCAAGGATCTGTACAAGCTGCTGCATGGAAGGAAGGTGACCAGACTCCAGCTTAGACCACACCGGGACATCTAGCGCAGAACACACACAGGGAGAGAAGCACCGTTAACACCGTGTCAGGAAACACAGGGCTGGTGTCCACATGGAACTGAGGAGCTCCAGGAAGCTCTGTGAGTTGGTACTGATTTATATTGAGGAAAACATCTGGATCAACAGCGCTTCCAATCTCTGGCTACGCTAAGCCCCAGCCCAACCAGGAGAGCAGAGTGTCGAATGCTCCCGTTCAGAAGTGCATCCTATGGATGGAGAGGTGCAAAATATCCACTGACATTCCTTTCAACCTGAAAAATCAGTACTGCTGTCCACTGGTACTGAAAATCTGGGAATAGCAATGGATTCCTTAGGATTCCAAAGCTGAAGAACACTACAGGACAGGGAAAGCATATAATTGGAGAGTTTGCATCCCTAGCTGATCATTTCTGATTTAATGCACATCACAAAGAATGAACAAAACAGTTACTCCAAAGGACCAAGTGTCCCTTTAAGTTCTTACAGAGCTATTCTCACATCTGTATTAACTGCTATATAAGACTTCTACGATTTTCATCATTTATTGTGATAGGTGACATCTGAAGATCCAAACAGCTGGCAATTTCCACATACCACATTTGCTCCCACCATCCCTCACTCCCCTTGCTCCACAGCTTTCCTGTGTGTACATGTGCAACACCAGACCCCGTGAAGCAAAGTCTCAGCTCACCATTCAAAGTGATTTCAAAAGCCCCTGTGGACATGCACTGGTTCTCAATCATGTTGCTCAGGAAGAAGACCATCATGCAGGCGTACACCTGGAAGGGAACAGAGACCCACACACACCTCAGCCACACGTGCTGCTGCTCATTCTCAGTGAGCACTGGACCTTCACAGGTGCCTCTGAGCTCCCTGTGTGGAGGAACTGCTCAAGGAACATCCCCCTCCACAGACACCTCCCTTCTGTCCTTTACACAGGCCATGCACTTGCCTTCCCCAGACAAGCACTGACCCACTCTGAACCCCCAGCTCACAGCCCTGGTTCAAACCCAGGTGAGGTACACGCTCCTGCTCCACCTCTGCACACCCATTGCTGCCTAATCTATTAGAAGTCTGATGGAAGCATCAACTGCAAAACAGTTATGAGACAGCAGCAAAGGGAACCACAATTTTAACACCAACAGTACTGGCCTGAAACACTTCTCTTGAGCCCTAAAAAATAATAAACTCTTCTATCATCCTTGTCAGCACTGTTAACCTCAGCTGTCCCTCTGCAGCTTGGAAAGAGATGACAGAATCACACCTGGGCCTGTCAAAAGCCTAAAGCACTGTGTAAGAATTATGCTGCTGCAAGGTTGCAGTGTATGAAAGATACATCAGAACTGTGAGGGACTCCCAGAGCACCCATAAAGTCACTCTGAAGTAAAAGCATTATGTCCCTTACCTTGTTTTCTTGGCCCCACTGCCAGATGCTCGGAGCTTGCATGCCAAAGAAAGCAAATGGGTCCTTGCCAACGATGATTAAGCCAATTAATACTAGTTTGAAGACAGACAGGAAGGATGCTATGTGCCTATTGGAGACAACACACACCAGTGACTGAAGGGTTCAGTTTCTACTTCACCATACACAGCTGTAATTCACCTCACTACAAGAATCTTGACAGTGTACAGTTAAATGTTTCAGGGGAAGTACAAAACTTTCCAAGTAAGTTTCTCTCACTGTAAAAAAAACCAAAAAACAGACCAATGAAACAAAAAAGCAACACCCCCAGCAAGGCACTGCTCTTGTACACCACACATGGATTCTCTTGTTCTTCAGCAGACCTCAAATGAGAATTTACTTTCAACTTAACGTGTCTGAACTGGGAAATAGAGGCAGTTTCTGAAAACATTGTTCCATGTTACAGAGACACATTTAATTGGTACAGTTCCTATAGAGCCTTTCCCAGCGAGGCAGAACTCCCCACAGGCAGAGCCACCTCACACAGGCACTGTGCCTGCAGCCTCCATCACTGCAACCCTGACAGAAATCGGGCCAGCAGCGCTCCAGGAGCCACCTCAGTAACTATGGCATCACTCTCAAGTGTGGGCACGGTGCTTTAAATAGCAAGAATAACACTCTTTTCCTTTTGTCTTTTTCCCAATTTCTTTGGGCTTCCCCCCAGCTGCAGATAAGGCCACCCTGGCAGCCTGTCCCCTGAGGTGATCTCTCCATGGCTCACATGTCAAAAATGAGCTTTTCCCTCCTGTGCCCTTAACCCATTACAAGGATTTGTCACTAAGTGAGTAAGCCTGGACAACAAATTGAATTTATGTCGCAATACAGCATGAAGAAAAGCTGGGAAAATTCACTGTGGGGAGAAAAACCCAGTTTTTATTTTATTTTAGATTGGATACCACAGGCCTCATCATACACGTATCCAGATGATGATATTTGCATGGAAAACTAAGGCAGTTACCTGAAAAGGAGAAAATCACTGAGTCTGCATGCAATCAACCCCTTCAGTTTCCATTTTCAGTGTTATTTCAGTGTAAATGTGCATGTTCAACATCGGAAAACAGACAGACAGTACTGCTGGCCATTTCTTACCTATAGATAGGTTGAGGAAGGTAGTTCTCCCCTTCAATTCGGATGTCTGGGTACCGCTGGCTGATAACCCGCATGTACTCCTCAAACACCCGCCTGTAGCCTCAGGAGACACTGGACACAGACAGGATTGTCAGCACAGCTCAAAGGCTGCATGGCAGTCACTGCTGAGCAGCACTCCCCCGATCACAACCCTTTCAGGTTACACCACAGTTCTTATGCCACAGAGAAAAACCGATCTGCAGTGAAATCACACATCACAACCCCCAACAGGTCAGCCCTAATGTGACATCCCAACACTGACTCTGGTAACATCCACTGGGCACCGAATCACTTGCTTTCCCTGGAAAAAAAATTCTTAGGGCTATGTTAGGAAGTCAACGTAAGCAGATCCTTGCTCTGTACCAAAACACCCTCTTCACACAGAGCCGCCTGAATCCCTCGCTGGTTACGCCGAAGTCCCTCTGTGTCACTACCCAGACAGGCAGTGTCGCTCCCAGCCATGCTGTGTCAGCAGGGCACGGGACTTGCAGGAGTTAAACATTCCCGAGCTGTGCTCCGCCTCGCCTTTGTGCAGCCACCTCTGTACAAACTGCGGTGACAACCGCCCCCAAAGACCCCCAGCCCAGCCCTTTGCACCGAGGGCTCCCGCGGTGCCCCCCAGACCCGCCCGGCCCGGCCCGGCCCTGCTGCGCTCGCACCGGGCCCTGCCCGCGCCAGGCCCGGGCACGGCGCTGACGTGCGCTCGGGGCCTGCTGGGCTTTTGTCCCCGCGAACAGACTCCGTGTGTGCCGGGGCCGCCGCAGCCCCGCTCGGAGCCGCTCACACCACCGGCGACACCCCTGCAAGGGTGCGGAGGTGCCCGAGCGGCCCGACTGCAACCCGGGCACTGCACCAAAACACACACTGAACTGCAGCCTTTGCAGAAACACCGATCCCTCCCAAACGTCAGCCCGCGCCGGCAGAACGCTACCCGTGCGGTCAGAGGGCCCCAAAAGCGCACTTTTACGGCGGGAGGCCGCATTTTAAGGGGGCCCCACTGGCAAGGCCGCCGCCCGACCGCCGCTGCCGCCTCCCACGCCCCAGCCGGGCCCGGCGCCCCGGCGGCTCGCCCGTGGCGGGGCGGTTCCCCCGCGGTTCCCCCGCGGCCCCCGGCACCGCGGGCGGCCCCTCCGGGCCGGTACGAGCGGGCGAGCGGGGCCGCGGCGGCGCCGCGGGAGCGGGCGCGGGAGCGAGGGGCAGGCCCCGGCCCGGCGGGCGCCGCCATGTTGTCGGCCGCCATGTCGGCGGGCCCTCACCAGATCTGGAACTTGAGCAGCGGCCCGGTGGCGTAGGCCATGCGCAGCTTCTTGGCCGGCAGCCCGCCCTGCTCCGCCGCCGCGCCGCCGCCCGGCCCCGCCGCCAGCGCCGCCAGCACCAGCAGCAGCAGCGGCGGCAGCAGCCGCAGCCCCGCCGGTCGCATCTCGCCGCCGCAGCCCCGGCTCCGCGCGGGGGAACAGCCGCGGGCACGCGTGCGCGGGGCGGGCCCGGCCGGGGGGCGGGCGGGGCTGAGGGAGCGCGGCGGGGAAACGGGGCTGCGGCGGAGTTACTAGTAAAGGCTCTTTATTTGTATCTACAGTCCGTTATTGCATAAAGATCGCATCTCTTTTTAAATATAATAAAGATATCAAGTGTTTTCGTCGGCGTGGGGGGGGGCCCCCCCCCCCCCCCCCCGGAACAAGGAAACCCGGTCTGTTTTAGGCAGTTATGCTCCAGAAAAGGAGCACATTTCGGGTTGGAACAGCAGCAGAACTGGCTGATGGATATTCATTAGCTGTTTACGGTTTCACAAGTACGCAAATCTTTAGGAAAACTTTTTTAAAGGCAAATGTGTAGCAAATCTGTGGACTTTCGCACCCTGGGTCATTTGCTGAAACGTTTTACTGTGTTCAAGTTAATAACAAACTACACTTTGCATGAACTTCGTGTTAGCGCCACCCTGGAGCTCCAGCAAGTTTTAAACACCCAGTTCTAGATCTTCCAGTTCTTTAAGGAGAGCAGCTTCTTTCTGAATCTTCTCTACCTACAACAAAAAAAAAGGCATAAGATGTCACAAATGCAGCTTATTACAAAATTAACCTTGAATTAACTGCACAGATCTTAACCATACCTGATTCTTCTCAAGCTGTTTGCCAGCAGCTGCCTGTTCTTTCAGCTGCTCAATTGCCTTTAGCTTCTGTAAAAAAAGAACACAAAAAGCCACTCTAACACAACATATTGATGAACCAAGAATAAAAAAGTGTCTTCGAAGTTGTTGCACTCGCAATTGCCTGAGGCATCTGCAGGCAGATCTCTGTGGAAGGCACATCCCCTTTAAGCATCTACAGATACTCAATTGAGAATTTCCAACCTACAACAAACATTTCTTTCAAGAACAAAACCTAGAGAACAGCAGCACTTCCTCCTCTCTGAAACGAACACCGTTCACTGTCTCGCTGAAGGGCTGGATTCAAACTCAGAAATTATCCCTCTTCTTCACACATTTTCCTCAGGAAACCTGGAATGTTAATCCAGAAACAATAAAAAGCAGGAGGTCGCCAACAGAAATGTGAGAAGTTCTCTAGCCTGAACTAAACAATTTCTGTTCTGAAATTATTTAATCCAAGAATTCTCAAGACTGGCAGTAAACTTCAAGCCAACTTCAAACGCATCCTCCTAAGCCCAGCTCACCTTACCCTCACGCTAGGTCTGAGAGATGTCTGTTGTCTGCTAGGAAAAAAACCCTTCACCTTTTTCAAATTCTTTATCTTCTTGTCCAGGTCAGGGTCTCCCGTGGTGGTGGCAGGCACAGCGTTCCGCGGGGCGCTCGGTGGGGCTGGGGCCTGGGCAGGGCCCTGGGTCGCTTCAGCCTTGGCCTCCTGTAGACAGAGATACACGATCCAGAAAATACATTTCATTGCAAAGGGATTGAAAAATGTCTTTAATCTCTTTAAGGCATCCATTTAATATTTCTTCTTTCACTAGTTTGCTGGTGTATTCCAAAATGCGAGCATGACTTGCTGTGATATATTGCATTACCTCTGGATCTCTTCCCATGGACAAAGGCTTATCTAGAACAACTCACATGCTGTTTCTTGTTGAATTTCTACTTCCTCAAGACACCAGCTATATATACAGCACATATCAGTAAGTGTGACATGATGAACACATAGAAAAATGTTTTATAAAGCAGACTGGGTCATTGTCTCTGAAGCAAAAGAAAGGGCTCAAAAAACAGTGTAAGAAATTTAAAAAATCCTAATTAAAGAGATTTTTGCTTCAGAGGTTTGTAGAAATTGGAAGGCTAACACCAAAAGCTGACTTTTACCTACCTAGTCTAAAAATAGCAAGTCAAGGGGTGTCAAACAGCCTGTCCCTGGTCTGCCTTGAAAAGACGCCTCAGGCCTGTCCTGCTGGGACACATCACAGCACCCAGCCCACTCTGACCTCCCACCTGCCACAAAAACACACTCTGCAGGAGCTGAAAAGCCAGAATTACTTTGTCTCCACCCAGATTACAGCTAACATTCACAGCAACTCCCCAAAGCCGTTACTTTAAGCCATGCTTTTATACCTGCTTCAGTCTGGTTGAACTCTGCTGCCCTCCCCACACCGCAGCACAGGTGAGATGTGAGACTGACCAGTGCCCTTTGGGAAAACCAGTTAACTAACTAACATTATCCTTGAAAGAACAACTTCTGCAGTACCTGTTTAGCAGCTTTCTTTGCTTCATGTTTCCTCTGATTTTTGAGAGCTGTTTTAGACAGTGGCTTATCACCACCTCCTAAAGGGGGTTTCATGTTCTGGGGTGGCTCATCCTCGTGCTGCAGGATATGCAAAATAAAGTTAAGAACCTATATTCCAAGTTGGCACAGAAAACCCAAAACCTACCTAACACAACATCATATGCAAATAAGAACCAGAAAGGAAAAAGGAAAAACAAAGAAAGGAAGGGGGGAATAAAAGTATGCATTCCTTGGAGTAGCCAAAGACTGGGACAAGGGTTTCAAACTCATCCACTCAAGTTTAGATGGGACTACCCTGTGCATCCTAAAATTTTCATAGATTTCTGACAAAATAACAACATCATGATGGGGAAATAAAATCCAAGGGGAATAACCCAGCACAAAGTGACTGGAGCTTGACATTTTGCTGTTGTTGACAGCTTTTTGACTCAAAACTCCTGGTTACCAGAGAGGAAGGCTGGGTGCTGGGAAGGGAGATGGAGGATTTCTCAGGGACAGTGGGGGATGAGAAGGGAGGGTTGTTCAGTGTTTTTAAGATAACACTTAACTGTGGCGCTGTATTGTTTTAATGCATACAAGATTTTTTTGCCCATAAGTAAACAGAGTTATTTTTTTAATGTGTCTTCTCTCTACTCCCTCTGCTCGTGGATGGTTTGTGAGCACAGCTAACAGACTGCTTGCAGGCTGAGTCTCCTTCACAAGCATCAAGCTCAAAATCAGAGCTCTCTGGGACTCAAACACCAAGGGTGCAGTTGTTAAATGGAATCAGCTGCCACTCAGCCTACTTTGAAAACCTGCAGAAAAGAAACTAATTAGACAAGTAGGTCACTGTACTGAAAGGTGTTTAAGCTGCAGCTGACTTTCTAATGAGCCAATCTCTTTCTAGCAAACAACATTACCTTAGGAAAAAACCAAAAAAGAGTGGCTATTGGGAGCCAGTCAACCCCCAGGCTGGCTGGGCTCAGATGGTGAGTCAGGTCACCCAAATCCAGAGCCTTCTGTCCTAACCAGAGCACCCACTTTCACAGCAAACCACATGTGCAGTTGTGTTCTAGTGCACGCTGCAGAGAGCATTATCAAAGTCTGCAGATGCTTTGTGACAGGCCAGTATTTCGGCCGAAGAAACACGAGTTTTCCAGCACACCTTGCAAACCATGAGGAAAGTGCCAGAGAGGGTTGTACAGACCCCTCCAAACCCGCTCCGTGCTGTCAGCCCAGTTACTCTGCTCATGTTCCTCCTCCAAAACGCACACACACGTGAGGCCAAGCTCCAAACACAGCCATGAGACACAACACTTGAGTTCCCACAGGACGCTGCTACTCACCAGCTTGGAGCTGGTCACGGGCTTGTTCCTCAGGGCAGGAGGTCTGTACGCCTGCGCCGGCTTCGGCTCCGCGCCCGGCACCTCGCCGGGGACCGCCTGGTACCTCACTGCTCTCTCGGGGAACACGCCCTCGGGGAAGGGCTGCCAGCACACCTGCCACATCTCCTCGCTGGGGGGGACCTCGTGGGCGTGCAGCACAGAGCCCGTGTAGTGCCAGATCTTGAAGCCGTTGCTGACCCGGAGCCGGGGAGCACACGTGGCCGTCACGATGTGCTCCCCGTCGGGGCACCACGCGAAGTACGTGGAGTCTGAGGCCACGGGTTTGGAAATGAGTTTGTAGTTTTTAACATCCCACACTTCCATCTGTCCCCTGAGGTTCCCGAACCCCGCCAACACCAGGATGTGTCCGTGGGGGCTGTAGTAGGCGGCATTGCGAGGCCCGGTGCCAAAATCAAACACGGGGTCACATTTCAGGTTAAAAATCGTGGCTTTGGCAGGCATGAAACCATACACAGCACAGAACTCCACAGAATTGGGGCTCCAGGCAACATCGTAAATAGGGCCACTTTTTGCTAAAGGAAAAGGAGAAACAGGTAACTGTTGGGAGATTGCATCTTTTCAGTGCAAGCCAAAACAAAATCCACAGCGATTCTTCACGCTTTGCTAAAATGCTGTGATCCAATTACTGACAGTGAAAATTAATTCTGCTAACAACAGAGGGAGAAACAGCCTTTTACCTTCTCATAACTTTAGTTTGCAACAATAACTGCAGCCATTCCAAATTACCTCTGCAGGGTCAGCACCAGCACTTTTACAGTAAGCATAGCTTGTCATGTAAAAAAAATCCTTTATTTTTTTTCCTCGTTACTCAAGTCTGACCTCAGGACCTTCTCAAACTGTCCCACTGGAAACCTGCGAAAACAGGAGTTTTATACCAGCTGGATAATAGTTCCTCTTTTTTTAACCTAAGAAATATTGCATAGCTCAGCTTTGTAGTGCTAAGTAACAGTAACCTAAGTTATCTTTGGACAATGCCCATGCACAGTATTTTACAAACCACATTTTAATGTGAGTGAGCACACAGAAATGGTTTCACACATAATGACCAAAACTTGGTACTGTTAGAAGATATTCTGTGGGTTGGAACATTAGGAGATACTGAAGAATGATGAATTAGTGATGAAAATTTGTGTAAAATATCCAGAGATAAATACGAACCGCAGACCATTATAACTTTTCATAATCTGGATATCTTTACCCATAGTTCAGATAAATGCCAAGTACACCAGAGTTGACCCAAAATCTGAAACTGAGTTAAATGGTTCATTCCTGTTGTCACTTTGAAGTCTCATTATCTTTAGAAAGGAGGGTGTATAATCACACTGTCTGTGTGTCCCCCTTCAAAACCTTTTCAGTGACATTAACCAATGCAGCTCAGAGACAGAGGTGTGACAGAAAATGACATCTGGTGACAGCAGCAGCTGTAGAGGTGAGGACAACTCTGTGTTGGGCTTCACAGCTCAGGCAGAGCCTGCAGCAGCACCCCATTTTAGTCGGAAACCAAAGCCCTCTGCAAATGCCAGTGTGAAAAAAAGCTTCAAAACTGGACCTTCAGAAGCCACCAGAAGTCCAACTCCACAGGGAATGAGGCACTACTCACTCCAAATATATCAAAGGTAAGATAATTCAGCAATTAAAAAAAAACCCCAAACCACAAACCCCAACATCTTACTCCAGAGACAAAAAAAAACCAAACAAACAACTGGTGAAGGCCTTTTTGCTCCAAGCACTGCTCTGCTCCTGCAGGCCCTGCCTGAGCAGCAGGGCCGGGTACTCACGCAGCTGCACCGCCGCGCTCTCCCCGTTGGCCGCCAGGTAGTGCAGGGTCTGCTCCCCGTAGTACGACGCCCCCGTCTTGTCCACCTCGGTGCTGGCCACCACCAGCACGGCCGTGGCTGGGGACAGACACAGCCCGTCAGTTTGGCCCAGGGTTAACCCAAAGGGACCAGATGGAAGGTGTGAGCTCCATCTAGTCATTCACTGTTGGGTCACAAGCCAGTGAACTTTGCAGCCATAAAAATAAATACTTCTAAGGTAGAAATCAAACCTCATGATCAGCCCTTGAATTACGTGTTCCATGGTTTTTATGAAATTACTCTGAAACAACTGGTTGATAACAAACTGCAAAGCACAGAGCCCTGTCAGCTCATTCCAGTTGTGACACGTCTGCATTAAGTATAATTCTACAGATTAAGACTATACCAGAGCATAAACCTGTCTAATATTTACAATCTAAATACACTATCAACAGGGTTTATCTGCACCTGCAAATTAAATGCAAACCCCACCCAGTAAACAAAGGAACACAATCCAAAACGGGCTGAATGTGGAAGTTCCAACACAGAGCTGCTGTACCTTTTTTGTTCCACAGCATTGTCACCCTGTCAGCCTTGAAGAAGCTCTTGTTGGCGAGCGCCGACTGCGGGCCCCCGAAGTTGGGGTACTGGTAGAGCCGCACGAAGGACGGGGCGCCTTTGCTGCCCGGGACGTACACAGCAACCTGCAACAGCCAGGAGAGCCCACTGCAGCGGAAAGCCTCGCTAGCACAGCCCACAGGTACTACCACTGTGCTGTACTAACAGAACAGGCTTTTTTTTCTTAAGAAAATCAGGAAAAAGGTTGGAAATGGGATCAGAAGTACCTTGGTCGGCTGTGCTCCTGGGGACAACACAAAATCACTGACTTTCTGTAAATGCAGCTTATTTGCAATGGTGTCTGCCAAGAAAAAGGCCACAGATGTGTGATGTTAATGACAAACTACATTACCTGGATGATCCAACAACATCCTTCTATGGGTTGTATCCTGCATAACACAGATCAGAAGCATAACCATAAAGGATTTCTTTTACTAGGCAAGCAACCATTACTTTCCCATTTCATTACAGTTTTATTTCAAGTGGAACCAAGCCTAGGTCTAAACCCCAGTACTTAGTATTTCGAATTTCAAACAGCACAGGAAACCTGCAAATCCCAAGTAAACACTTGTGCTTAAAGCAGGTGTTCTTCACCTTATCTGTGCTGGCTGCAGTCACATCCAGGGAACACGACCATTACAGAGACAGGGGCTCTCCCCTCACACCTTCTCCACAGGAGGCACTCTGAGACCTGTTCTTGGCTGAATTCTGCCCCTTTCCACAAACAGCTGCTGGGAATACCAGCACCCCACAGCCTCCCTGCAGCCAGGAATGTGCACTGCCAGCAGACCTCCTGCTGAGGCTGCCATTCCCTGCTTCCCACAGCTTCATTACCATCAGCAGGGCTAATTCACGGGAAACCCTATCTATTACAGCTGTAATTCCTGTATCAGCTTTACATTTAAAACACAGAACACAAAACCAAAACCACACACTGTTCTCCCCTCAGTTTTGTTTAATTCCTTTACAGCTTTGTTCTAATTAATTTTTAACCCCCTCCTTTTTTCTTCCCTGTTCCCTTTCTGACTTCTATTGACTCCAAATATTCTACCACCAGTATTAAATCTCCTTGGTAAAAATTTTAAGGCTTCACTACTTCATATTTGCCATTGATACAAAATTTTTAACAAACCATTTTTTTAACAGTTTATTGACAGAACACACACAACCCAAAGAAGTAATTGCAGATCACACTCTCTACTGACAATTTCCTGAATCTCATAACATGAGAAAGAATATAGAAGCAAGCTTCTTTAACTGAAAATCGGATGAATTTCATACCACATAAGCCAGTGAAAAGATAAGTAAGTGAAAACACAGTTCAGTAAAGCATAATGATTCTGAATTCCAAATTCAAATAGAATGTAGGCAATATTTAAAACAGAAAGCAAGCAAAAGAAGAAACAAGGAAAAACCTGAAAAAGAAAACCACCCCCCCTCAAAAGAAGCAGCATTTACAGAATGAGTGAAATGTAGAGAAATACTCGCGTACTGAAGTTGTTATTTTCAAAGAAGTGCACTTCATTGTTCACATTCCTGGCACAAATGCTTTCATCATCTGCCCAGCAAGGACACCTGCAATTCAAAGGAAAAGTCAGAAACATCTTTAGCACTCCAGGATTGTTTTTCCCTTCCCTTTTTTAAAGCCCAGCAAGTTCTATCACGATACATTTCATATGGACAAACGACATCTGCACAGCAAAAACCACGCAAGTGGACTTATTTACTGCCTGCCCAGCTTTGCCTGTGGTGCAAAAGGAGGGTGACTGAGCAGTGAGCCCCAAACCAACACTCCCAAGCACAGACCAGCCTTCAGCAGGCAGCAGGCACTGCTTTAAAACCCAACACTGCAAAACCAGCCCCGTTTCCCTGGATGAGATTTTGGAAACTGAATCTCTTTGCAAACAATTAGCAGCCTGAAGGGTTTATTTACCAGTTCTGCATCTTTTTCTGGATGAAGGACTTCAAGTGTTTTCCTGTTCTCAGATCGTGGAGCTGCAGGTTGGGTGTCCCTGCCGTGCCATCCTTCCCAGCTGCAAGAGAACACGGTGCTCTCTGGGATCAAACCTGCTCCACCAGGACAGCCCAGCTCAGGGCTCTGCAAACACCCACCCGTGCACAACTCCCCACAACAGCATCCTGTCCCTGAGGGGCCAAACCCGTGGCTGCTGATCCCTGCACCCACCAACCTCAGCCCTTCCCTCTCAGAAACAACTCACATTTGGAGCTGGAGGGTTTCCACTCCCCACTGCAGGGCTGGGGCAAACAACACCTGCACAGCTCTTTAACGGTTGCTTTTTAAACAAAACCAAAAACCACCCCCGTGGTAAACCATGGAGACATTCTCCAGTCTATTTTACTCTGTAAAACCATGGGAGTGCCATGATTTTGTCCATCCCACCGAAGTCACAGCTTTCTCTGTAAGACATGCCAAATAGTTCTGCTGCTTTTAAACTCTGTGCCCTCCTCCCTACAGCAGAAACCAGAGCCTGCTGCTTTCTCTCATCCTATAGCCTGTCCAGGCCACTTCCCAAGGCCCAGCCTTGCCCAGCTCTTCCCGAGGCACATTTGCACTGTCTGCCTCAGACACTGCTCAGACAGGACTGGGGCTCTCCGAGTCCGGGACCCGAATCCCTGCGGAGGCAGGGGAGGGAATAAAGCCCTGGACAGGGACAACACTTCGGGCACTGCACCCAGAGGAGGACACAGCTCCTGCAGGAAGGCACTGCTGTGCCCTGTGTGCACAGGAGCACGACCTGCCTGCACAGCCACTGCCCAACACTGCCCCACGACCAGGTCCCGGTGCTTGGACACGCGGGGTTCGCTCAGGGGAACCTCGGCACGTGGCCCCTGACCCAGTGCTCACAGGATGGCACCCCTCACTCCACACCGTGTCCCTGGTCACCCACAGACCCTTCCTGCACTGTCTGACTGCTCACTGAGCCAGTGGATGTCCCTCAGAGCCCTGGCAGGCCCTGCAGAGGCTGCCAGCCTGTCTCAGACACGCACACGCCGGGTGCCTGCCCAGCTGCTGCAGTACTCACCCACATAGGCCTGCCACGTGGCCAGAACATTGTTCTTTGGCGAGAATTCAAGGCAAACTGCCTTTGGGAGATCAAAGGAACGCAGTATCTCAGCTCTGGTGACATTAACAACGTTTACTCTGGAACCAAAGACGCTATTTCAATAAAACACGCTTACAATAGTTAATTAATTGCTAAGAGAACTGTTTGTGCATTTGACTCTTCCAGATCTGTCCCACATTTAGCCAATGTAATACAATTAGAAAAGCTTTTTTCCTCCTCCTGCTTTGACTGAATTTTTGGAACAGCACATTTTAAAACCAGGCACCCAGGCATGACAGAAAAAATGAGAGCACAGAACATGTGTTTTTACCCGTAAGCTCTGAATAAGACAGTGACCTCTAATATGTGCCTGGTCTATAAAAAAGGAATCTTGTCATGTTGGTACATAATGTGCACTGAGTCTTTACTTCCTGTGGACATTACTAATCAATTCATCCACAAACCAGGCACTGGAGCTATGAACAAAAAACCAACCCAACAAATAAAGCATATCCAGATTACACTGCAATGGGTGCATTATACACAGTAGAACAGGAAATATTTCATCTGAGTCAGGAAACAAAGCCACTGCTGTGAAGAATGCAAAAACAAACTGCATTTAAATGTGCATGCAAGTACTTGCACTAACAGCAACTGCCCTTACAGAGAAAAGAGTCACAGAGCGTAACTGATCCAATTTATTTCAGACAAACTAAAGATTAAGAACGTAAAATGCACCCACTTTTCTCCATTGCACCAGGCAAAGAGAGAGCCATCCTTGCTAAAAGCAACAGCTTTGCAGTTTTTTCCAGAGTCCCTAGGGAGATAAGAAATGCACATGAGTAGTCAACAGCGCTCAAGTGAAGACTTTTTAACAAACCCAGAAAGCAACACGTTTGCTGGTGTGCCCCCGAGGAGCCCCTGCTGCCCCTGCTGCCCCTGCTCAGGGACTGGCACCTGGCAGTGCCACCTCAGGAAGGCACAAAGCCTCCCAAACCATCCTTTCCTGAATCAGCCACGGCAAAAAATAATCCCCTTACATTGACACATTTTCCAGTTCCAGAATCTACCTGTACTTTTTACAAAACTGCCTGTGTGGCACAAAGCCCAGAGCCCGTGGCCGCAGTACCTGTGGAACGCCGAGCTCTCGGAGCAGCCGGGGGGCCCGCTCACCATGTACAGCCCTTCGGAGCCTCTCACTGCAAGGGAACAAGGAACTCCTGTCAGACTGTCCACAGCAGGAGCTGTGCTAAGCTGAGAGCCCTAAGACAGGCACACGCTGGAAGGTCCTCCGGGATGTGAGGTGTGTCTGGAGCCCCCAGCCCAGCCCGGGGATGGGGACCCAGAGCCCTGGGCAGCTCACGGCCCCACCTCGCAGCAAAGCATTTGTTTTTCATGTCTGAATGCAATTTCCTGGGGTTCAGGCCCTGAGAGACCCCAAGCGGACCTTTTTACACACCCTAAATACAGCCCATGAGCTGCACACCCCTGCCTGCAG
Source organism: Lophotriccus pileatus (assembly GCA_035583135.1). Taxonomy (NCBI): domain Eukaryota; kingdom Metazoa; phylum Chordata; class Aves; order Passeriformes; family Tyrannidae; genus Lophotriccus; species Lophotriccus pileatus. The sequence goes on along the minus strand of JAWWES010000011.1, from coordinate 332,467 downwards.
CCCGTTCTCCAGCTCTGCCGTCAGGGCACCCACTGAGATCCACATTTACAACAGGTTACAGAAAGCACCGAGCAGCCCAAAATCCACCCGCAGCAGCTGCAGTCCCCCGACCCACGCGAGAGCCAATACGGTTTTTAAGGCTCAGAAACACAGGGAAGGAAAATACATCTCCCTGCCGCCAGGGACGGCTGAACAGGGAGAGGCTCAGAAGGAAAAGGGCTCTAAAGAGCCCTCGCACCGACCGAGCTCCGCGAACGCCCCCCGGGAACCGCGTGAGAACACTCCCGCGCCCGAAGGGCGAACCCCGGACACGCTGCCTCGGCAGCTCCCACGGGGTGCCGGTCTGAGCGGCGGCACCCCCGGAGAGAGCCCGGCGAGCCCTGCCCGGCCCCGGCAGCGGCACCGCCAAGGGCGCCAAAGCCGGACTCGGTGACACCGCGGCAGCGCTCGCCGCGGAGGGGACGGGCGGTGGGCACCGCCGAACCCGGCCCGCCCCGGCCCGACGCACCCGCGAGCAGCGGCGTGGGCGGCGCCATCTTGGCGCGGCGGCGGCGGCGGCGGCGGTTCCGCTTCCGGGTCAGCGGCGCGCGGCAGCCGCAGCGCGCGCCACG
>JAWWES010000011.1:302174-331756 GCA_035583135.1 Lophotriccus pileatus | reverse complement strand
GGCCCCGCCCCCGGCGCGCTCCCGGCGTGCGGCGCGCGCGGTGCTGACGCGGCAGCGGCGGCCGGGCCGGACCGGGCCGGGCTGAGCCGAGCGGGGCCGAACAGGGCCGAGCCGAGCCGAGCCCAGCCGAGCCGAGCCGAGCCGAGCCGAGCCGAGCCGAGCGGGGCCCAGCCGGGCCGAGCCGAGCCGAGCCGAGCCGAGCCGAGCCGAGCCGAGCCGAGAGGGGCCGAGCAGAGCCGAGCCGAGCCGAGCCGAGCCGAGCCGAGCCGAGCCGAGAGGGGCCGAGCAGAGCCGAGCCCAGCCGAGCCGAGCGGAGCCGGGCCGGGCTGAGCCGAGTCGAGCTGGGCCGAGCCGAGCGGGTCCGAGCGGGTCCGAGCGGAGCTGAGCTGAGCCGGGCCGGGCCGGGCCGAGCCGAGCCGCCATGGTGGCCAAGCAGCGCATCCGCATGGCCAACGAGAAGCACAGCAAGAACATCACCCAGCGCGGCAACGTCGCCAAGACCTCGGTGCGCGGGGCCGGGCCGGGCGGGCGGGCGGGCGGGCGGGGGGCGGCGGGGTCGGGGGCCGCGCTGACCGGTGCTGTGCCCGCAGAGAACGGCCCCGGAGGAGAAGGCGTCGGTCGGGCCCTGGCTGCTGGCGCTGTTCATCTTCGTGGTCTGCGGATCAGGTGAGCGGCCGCGGGCCCCGCTGACGGTTCGGGGGCTCCTCGGGCCCGGCAGCGTTCGGGCCCCCCGAGCTCCCTTCTCCGCTCTCTTGCAGCCATCTTCCAGATCATCCAGAGCATCCGGATGGGCATGTGAGGGCCAGGCCCGGGCCATGGCCCGCCGGCCCGGCCGCCGCAGCACTGCGAGGAGCGGCGCGCCGCACCGGCCCTGTCGCATTCCAGGTCCCTTCACGAGTCATTCCGAGTTTTCTAGCCCGTGCCACAGTGCCTTGAACAGCACCACATGTATAAAGCAATAAAAATCTGTTGTTGATCTACAATCGTGGACCTACTTATTCGCTGAAGATCCAGCCTGGTGTCTCACACGCGGAGCCGTAACGCGACACAGGTCCATAGGAACCGGTTCACCCTCTGTATAGCTGGAAATGGTTTCCTTTGACGCTGGAAGACGGGATTTTTGCGGTGGCTGGAGCCCGACTGCGCAGCATGTTCCCGAGGAGCCGCGCCGCGCGTCGCCCGTGTGCGCAGGGGGGCCCCACTGCAGCATGTGGCAGTGCTGTCCCCGCAGCCGCCCCTCTGTAGCTTTGCCCTAACCCACGCCGAGCTTGTCTGCAGGGGCACCGGGGGTCCCGTGGGACCGGCACGGCCGGGCGGCACCTGCTCCTGGCAGGACTCGGCGCCGGAGCGTCACGGACCGTGGAGCTCTTGGGGCCTCTCCTGGCCGTGCCCGTGCTGTAAATACTCCTTGGACAACCTTCAACAAGTGGTGATAGTTTTCAATTTGACAATGTTGTGTGGGAATGTTTGGTGCAGGTCGGGGGACCCTGCCCCCCTGCACACAGTTCTGCTTCTATGTGCAGCCCCTGCAGAGTGTGGTGTGTCTTGCAATATATATTTAATCCTATTTAAGGTAAAACCAGCTTTCAACTCGATTTCTTCTAACAACGGATCCAGTACTGAACTGCTTCCCTACAGATGATCATAGTTCCTTCTTCTGTAGACAACTGTAACTTGAGGTCACATGGAAAATGCTGCTATTGATCATATTTCCCTGCTGATGGCCCCAACTCCTGCTGTCTCTGTGGTGACAAAGGTGGTGGGAATTGCTCTGCTGGTGCACGCAGTTGCTAAAGGAAGTTTCCTTTTTCCAGGTTTCTTTGCAGAAGACAAATTCAAAGTCTGATTATGCTAGAAGTAATAGAAAACAAATCTGTCGAGGTTAATGAAATGCCTGTTAGCTGTGAAGGAGCAGATCTTTTGTACGCATTGTATTCCCAGATGGAATCACGGGGACTGGTGTAAGCCAGCACGGCCACGGGTGTGCCCAGCCTGGCCACGGGGGACGGGACCTTGGACCGGGACACTCGTGTGCTGTGAGTGGGGGAACTCTGTATAATCGCTGATTTTAAATAAAGTTCTTTCCAAATGCAAGCTGTGTTCTCTGGAGGTTGGCAAAGTGAGGCTGTGCTGGGTGTTGAAATTCGGCTGCTTCATGCCAAGCACAGGTTAACTGGCTGTTCCCCGAGGATCCACCGTGCCACGGGGCGTGTCCTGCTCTGCTGTCCGGGCTGGGGCCGTGGGGGCTCCAGACTCGGGGTGCTGCTCCCCGTCCCCCCACAGGGGCTCAGCAGGGGGCTGCTCCCCACCTGGTGTCTCTCTGGTCCCTGGGAATGCCGCAGAGGCCTCAGGGGTCTGACGGGTTCCTGCTGCTGCTGCAGGAGCTGTTAGAGGGCCTTGGGGACTGGAATGTTCAGGGGGGTTTGTAAAAATCCCTTCTGCAAAGTTGAGTAGAAGTCTTGCTTCGGTGCAAGCACCAGACACAGGGGGTGTGCAGTGCTGTGCCCTGCAGTGGCTCTTGGCCCCGGGGAACCACAGGCTGGAGCGAGGGCTGCACTGGGGGGTCTCCAGAGAGGCCTCCTGGCCAGCTGTGCTCCGGCTCCATATGCCCGAGTACAAATGCTGCAAAGCACCATGCTTGTTTCCTCTCAGAAACCTGTGAGAGCAACACCCGGGTTTATTTGCCCTGGTGAGAGGCCAGTTCTCGTTTGCAGGCACTGGCAGCTGTTTTTCCCAGTGCTAAGGGCCGTGTAACGCGGGGCTGCATTTGCAGGCACGGGCGGGTTGTTCAGCAGAGCTGGGCGGGCTGAGGTGATGTCATTAACCACACGCAACTCGGTGGTACCTCAACTCTTGCCTTTTGTTTTCTTGTGAAGCCTGCTCGGGGCTGGCTCCGTTTCAGGATCACACCAGGGCTGGCACGTTTTACCTCCCCTGTGTCCCTGCCAGGCCCCGCGTCCGCTCCGTGCGGTGTCACGGCCGCGGCGGGGACGGCGCTGCGAGGCTCCTTCCCCGCGGCTCCGGGAAACGCCGGGCCCTTCGAACAGCGGCCGCGGACAGAGCCTGGGAGCGACACGGCCCCGAGACCCGCCCGGGGCACGGGGCCCGGCGGGTTAGGTTAGCACAGCCGGACAGCACACCCCGAGGCGCGGCAGCGGCCCCAGGGCCGAGCACCCACAGCGCCGCCCCACAGCACCGCCCCACAGCCCCACAGTACTGCTCCACAGTCCCACAGCGCCGCCCCACAGCCCCACAGCACCGCCCCACAACCCCACAGCACCGCCCCACAGCCCCACAGTACTGCTCCACAGCCCCACAGCGCCGCCCCACAGCACCCCCACACAGTCCCACAGCGCCGCCCCGCGGCCCCTCTGAGGCACGGCCGGAGCCGCCCGGGAGCTGCGGGAGGGCCGGTCTGTGCTAGCCAAACCTACGCCAAAGCAAACAAAGGTTTTCTATGAGTTCAATTTTTGCTTCACCTTCTGTTTTCAGCAGATTTCCTAAAGGGTTTTCCCCTTTGGAGCACGCGCCCCTGCAGTCCCCGAGTGAGGGGTGCGCCCCTCGCTCCTGGCACAGCCCCGCACCCGCGGGGGAGCAGAGCGCGGGCCCTGCCCGGGCCCGGACAGGCGGAGGTGCTCGGGACCATCCTCACAGGCTCGATGCCCGGGACCATCCCCACAGCCTCGGTGCCCCTCTGCTCCCGGCAGCAGAGCTGACTGCTTCAGTCACGGTTCACACACCTCTGTTCTGTTTCGCTCAAAAATGGACAGGTACGGTGTTCCCCCCATAAAAGTTTTAATCAACTACTTACCTGAGGGACTCCTATTCTGAGAAGTCCCCCAAATTGTCCCCTTTTACTTACTTTAACAGCACCCTCCTCACGGCAGAGCTGGAGCACTGGTTGCACTGGAGGGGGAACGCACAGAGCTCCCGCAATGCTTTGGTCTCTGCTCTGTGAACAAGCCCTCGCTGCATCGAGGGCTCCCAGCAGTGCTCCAGCAGAGAGAGCACCCACCCACACCTGCTGGGAAGATCATTGTGGTGTTACCTCAGCAAGAACTTCTTCACACACACACGGCTCGCTGGAGCTGCGCCGAGCTGATCCTCACCAGGAAGGGCAGACACAGCTGTTCCCAGGACACGGACGCTCCTCTGAGAGCTGGAGGCACAACCACCTGCAGTTTCCAGTGTTGCTGCTGTTTTACCTTAGACAAAACCTGAGCAGCGTTAGACACACCCAAGGCTCAGTTACTGAGGCAGAGGTTCACAGCAGTGACCCAGCAGGCCCAGGTGTTAATTAATTTACAGCTATTACTGCAAACCCAAACCCAAGAGGGCCACTGACAGCGTCAGATGATGCTTCTCCTTGAAGAGAAGGCACCAGGCTGTTGCAAAAAAAGCAGTGGTAACCCTGGCACTGGTCTGTTAGGCAACATCAGAGAGGCAGCTTCTCCACTTTCTCCAGAAAGAAGAAACTGAATTAAGTTACGTTGCAACAACATCTACAGCCAAAAACTTCAACAAAACTGCAGTTTAATTTCAGAAAATGTGTTAAAATATATATATATTTGTACATCAATTTGACACACTGCATTAGTTTACACAAATGATGGTCTTTCTTGAAACTGTATTTATGAAATGTACATTTTTAATTTAAATACTCAGTATACACTGCACTTAATCTGCATGTTGCATTTATTAAATACATTAAAATCTGCAATGTAACAAAACGTTTTCTGCATACGAAATTCAAAACACCATTTTAAATGAACAAAAGATGGCTCACTTCATTTATTTGTTTTAACAACTAGTGCCTAGCACACTAGCTCAGCTCCACCAACACCAGCTGTTCTTTCTCTTTATTGACATTGTTCACAGACTAGTACATATTACACTAAGAGTGCTGGATAAAAACATGAGGTACGAAAGTGGTTCAAAGATTACAGGTCATGCAGATCATGCGAGACAGCAAAGAAAGTCGTGAATGAGAAAACACTAAATAAAAATACATAGAGAATGTGCATTATAAAATAAAAATAAAATTAAAAAAAAAAAGAAAAGAAAAAACCAAACAAAAACAAACCTCAATTACACAGCTTTGCTTCTTTGGTTACAAAGTAGGTTGAACAATTTCACAGCTTTTTATTTCCACCCAAAAAACAAACCAAAAACGAAATGTCAAAAAGCAGAGGAATCGTGGCCCTTTCTCTCTATTAGAAAGTAGAAACAGAAATGAGCAAAGTTTTCTTCATCAAAATAGCCCATCACTTATTTATTATATCACAAGGACTGGTGACTACCTGTACAGATGCACTACGGTCTTCATACTTACACTCTATACAAAATTTACATTCAAGCTGGATCTTTACTACCGTAAATAAATATCAAAGGTCAATTGCCATTAGTGTTAGAAATATGCCAGGGTTCTTTGTTCAATTATTGCCTAGACATCGTATCTATTAACGCAATCCCATCTATCATTTTACCCATACAGACATTTATTAAAAAAAAAAATTTTAAAAAGTTCTGTGACATTGTTCATGTACATTATGAAAATAGCAGCCCTGTAATAAATAAAACAAATAAATGAAACTAACGTAGGCAAATGTTACTCATATGAAAAGAACAGTGGCTCTGAAGAGGAATTGTTGCTCCTTACCAGACAGCAAGGCTCAAAGCGACCCAGGGGCAACGGGAACCTCGGAGAGCCCCCGAGCTCTGCCAGCCCTCCCTCCCTCCCGCGGCTCGGGAGGGTCCGGGCTCAGGGGCTCCCCTGGAGCTCCCGCCCGCGCAGGGCCCGCGGGTGATTGTCTAATACTGCAAAGGCCAAACACAGGAGAAGCGGCTGCTCTGGCTGGGCTGGGCTCTGGGCTGGGCTCTGGGCTGGGCTCTGGGCTGGGCTCTGGGCTGGGCTCTGGGCTCACGCCGACGACACGTTGGGCTGCGGCGGCTGCGCCGGCGGGGGCTGCGGCGCGGAGGTGCTGCTGGGGGGGCCCTGCTGGCTGGAGAGCTGCGACAGCTGCTCGTTGTTGGACAGCGATTTCAACAGTGCGTTTTCTCGTTCAAGTAAAGAGTTCCTTTCGACTAATTCCTTTATTTGTTCCTTCAGGACTTCCACTTCTTCTCTCACTGCATACATCAAATGGCTTTTCACTAGATCCTGCAGGAAACAAGAGTACGGTTACACCGACGGAAAGAAGAGTTTCTTTCACCCCAGCCCCAGAATTCACTGTTACTGCTGTCACTGCAGTAAGCCTGGAAAACCAAAGCACTGTCACTAAAAATATATATGAATAAATCAGCCTTCAAGCACAAACAACCCAGGCCTTTTGTTCCCTTGAAGTGGCCCTGACATCAAAAGCTGTGTCTCCAGCACTCCTGGTCACCTCAGTTCCACGGAACACAAGGACTAGAATTACACCCCAGCTTCTCCAAAGGAAAGCACCAGCTCTGACGCTGTGACGTGGGGTCAGGGTTGCAGTACACAGGCCCACACACTGAGGTGTGTGAGAACCAAGGTATAAGAAAGCTTTAATATCAGCAGTAGCAAAAATCCAACAGCTGTAAGGGAAGCTGAGCAGTATGTTATGGACAGCACACCTCACCCTTCAGAAAAACCAGTGATGAACATGGCTAAAGCAACAAACTGAAAGGCACTATTTATTTTCATCAGCCTTTAAGTTCAATCAGCTTGTTCACAGCAATTTGTAAGAAAATTCACTGAATGACATTTCTGGGCTAACAGTAAAGGCAATCATGGTTTGTGGTCATTCAGAGACATACAGAACATCCATTTTTCAAATGATGGTCTCAGTCTGACCCACTTGGAGGGTCACAGAAACACAACACAGCTGGAAACAGGCTCAGTGATGAACCACATTAATCCTATTAGAAACAACAACTCATATTTTACTTACCATTGCCTGTTCTATTTTGTTGTCAATGGCAACCACACTTGCACCAGATGCACTGTAAATACAAGGAGAAAACTGTGAGATTCACTGTATCACTCCGGTAAATCCACACACCCGCAGCACTCCTGGAAGATGCCGTTACTAGAAGGCTGAAACTCAGAGTCAAGAATTCAGTGCACAATCACGGGGTGTCCCACGTGCCTCCCCAGCTGCCCAGCACACCTGGAGCTCTTAAGAGGTGCTGTTCCTTCCGTTTATACCTCCTCAGGATGTGCTTATGACACCCATAACCACAAAAATGCATTACAATAAGCACTAAACTAACTAAATCAACTGCTTTGGTTCCTCATTTTCCAGCTTTCTTCCCTGGGGAAAATGGGGATTCACAGATATTCCTGAGATCCTTACCTCTAGTGTTATTTCCCTGCTCTCCCAGGGACCGGGATCTCTCCCTTGGAGAGCAGCTTAGCTCTCCCCAGGGCAGGCAGGGTGCACCTCCCTCCTGTCCTGGGTCCCAGGGGTCCCATTTCACCCCCAGCTCTGTCTGACCCACGATGGTGGTTCCTGGGCTGTGACAGCCCCACCAGTGAGAGCTGCTGATAAGGGTCTGAGCCAGGCCCGTGACTATCAGCAACACACAGCCACGTTTAGAGGAGTTAACATGGGAAATGCAAGGGTTGAGCCTGCTGGGAACCTGCCTCTGGAATTACACAGCACTCATGGAAACCCAGCGTTAAGAACAAAACACTCAAGGCTTTGTAAAGTATGGCCAACACTGCTGAGCACAGTCACAGACGTGAAACAGGGCTCAGCTCCTGAAGAACGACCCTGCTCAGAGAGGCTCATTTCAACAGGCCCCCCAGAACTGCCAGCACAGCAGCGAGCACACAGGAGCAATCAGCTTTGCACACTGGGGGAGTAACAGCCTCTGCTTCTACACTGAACCAAGCTTGTAACCCAAACCAAAAGTGCTGAACTCCCATTTCACAAGAAACTTTTTCCAGTCTCTTACTGTCTTCTAAGCCTCTTTCAAGCCCTATCTGTGGCAAACATCCTCAGAATAAGAAGTATTTATAACCTGTGCCAAGGGAAGTATTCCTTCCATCTTAAATTAACATGCTTCAAACTCATCTGGCAGCGTCAGAAGTGTTTGTGTTCAAGAACCATGAAATCCCCAACAGCCCTTCACGGACACCACTCTACAGATCAGCTCTCAGGAGGTGACAAGAGGAAAATTAAACACCACACGTGGCAGTGGGATCTGCTTCTCCATCTTTGCAGCACCACCACACACATGTCTAGGTAAATTTGAGTCTGGGACTTTGTTCTTCCATCCCTTTCAACTGTTTTGCAGCGTAATTATTTAAAACAAAGTCCATTGCACCCCTCCAAGTTAAGGCATTTGAGCAGTTCCATGAGAAACACCGTCAGCCTTCCCTCAGTCTCCTGAACACCCTGGCACTCTGCAGAGGCACCTTTCCTGTGCTGCACCTCGTGCTCCCAGCACTCAGACTGAAGTGCTGAGTTGGGATTCCAGCCCCACTCCCTGCCCCTGCCCCAGCCCAGCTGCAGCAGGCACAGACCCCACCACTGGCCCAGGAGAAGCCCCGTGCTGAGGAGCAGTGCCCAGTTCCCAGCAAGATAAAACCACCTGACGTGCTCCAGGTCACCTTCTACAAGCAGATGAGAATCAGATTTTAGGGTAGCACATTTCCTACACGATTCTGTCCTTCATTCATTTCACAGTGCTCCCCACTCACTCAGCTCCTGGGAGATGTTGAGCAGCAGAGCCTTCAGAGGCACCTGCTCTCACAGGACACTCCAAATATGCTGCCAAGTCTTAAGATTTTGTACTTTTCTCAAATCCTGAGCTCTTGATATTAAATCACTGTTTGCATAAAAGTATTTTATCCCATAGCTTGAGAATGAAATTCATAGATACAACCTAGTCCTTATGAAAAGGCCAGGAAAAAAACAAAGTATCTGTTAAATAAGGCTTTCTGGATGAGTGACTGGAGCGACACCTGTGAGTGCACCCTCCACCACAGAGCCAATGCTCTGACTTGCAAACCCTGGAGTTAGAAGTGGAAAGACCCCATTTAGCTGTTACAATAAGAGACCGATTCCTGATTGCTCGAGGAACTACAGAAGGCTGACAATTATTGTCAAAGCTGAAAAAAATCCACGTTAAGTAACACAGAACAGATCAAGAGGTGCATCAGGCTTGTAATATTTTCTTTTTTGTAACTGCAAACCCCCCACCCCACACTGAGCTTCTGCAGACAAGCAGGAACTGAAGACACACTGTAATTCCAGGGAACAGTTCAGTTTGACTCGGACCTCTGAGTTAAGGACATGTCAATGAAGGCTCTGCCCAAAAAGACATTATATTGGTAAACCAAGTTCATGTTGAAGCCCATCAAGTACAAGGCAACATTTACAGTCAGCAAAACCATCCAAGATCCCCAAGTACAGTTTGTCATTCCCAGAGATGGGCACTAAACCCCAAAACTTTTCTACATTACGCACCAGGTAGCCAAAAGCCTATTTAGTCTGAGAAATTCTCATTTTGATGGTTTAAAAAAATATTAGTGGTTTTTGCTTTACCTATTAAATTGTCTTTGTCTCAACCCACGAGTTCTCTCACTTTTCCTGTTCTGGGGGAGGTTCAATGAGCAGCTCTGTGGGGCTCAGGTGCTGGGGTTAAACCCCAACAGCCCTTTCTGGCACCAAGTGTGTGGCTGGAAGGGTTCGAGATGAGGCCAGTTTTGCCAGGGATGTGCTGGATGGAACGGACAGCAGTTCCTGCTGGGCAGCAGCTCCTCCAGCCTGGCAGCTCCCGTGCTGGCCACGGGGTCTCTTCCCCGTGTCAGAGGCCCTTGCCCATCAGTGGCCACTGTTGGCCCTCACTCTGCCACACTGCCCTTATCAGCCCCTGCCGTGCCGGGAGGCTCGATAACAGCCACGGCCACGAGCCTGTGCTGGCAGGTGCCCAGGCTGCAGCTCCAGGGACTGGGACGTGGGAGCAGTGCCCAGGGAGCAGAGACCCACCTGCAGCCCCTGGAGCAGCCAGAGCAGTGGGTGCCTCAGGAGGCCATGACCTCATGGGAACTCCACACTGGAACAGGCTCCTGACAGGACCTGTGGCCTCCTCCTCCCTCCCTGGAGAAAGGAGCTCAGGCTGGAGCAACCCCACAGAACCCACACTGGAGCTCCAGAAGGACTGACCCTGCAGAAGGGCCCATGTTGGAACTGCCCATGAGGAGCTGCAGCCCACGGGAAGGAGGCCATGCTGGAGGCAGGGGCAGTGTGAGATTGCCCTGCAGCTTGGGGTGAAGACCACAATAAAGAAGGCTGCAGGACCCACCACACCACCCCTCCTGTCCTGAGTGACCACTGGGACAGGTGGAGCCCAAAATCAGACTGAACGATCACAACAGACACTTGTAGACAATTTATGGACATTCTGCAAGGATGGTTGATAGAACTACAGGACTGACATCTGTGTGTCATACCAAAAGATGGGAAGTTAATGAGGCTGTACTGGACAGTGCTGGATGCAGAGTGATGTAAGTGTGTGCAGCAAAGGGCAGATGCTGTGCTGGTTCGGGCTGGGGCAGAGTTAATTTTCTCCAGTAGGTGGATGTGGCTGTGCTTTGGATCTGCACTGAAAAGAACGTTGATAATATAGAGGTGTTTTTGTTATTGCTGAGCAGCACTTGCACAGCATCAAGGCCTTCTCTGCTTCTCATACAAAAAAAGTTAATGTCTTATTGTTAACTCATTGATGGCCACAGGAAAATTTAACCTTCAGCATCACCTCACCTCCATGGGCACCAAGATCCATTTCCATCATGAATCCAACAAGCACTGTGTGCTCAGCTTGGAGTTTTCACCATTAATATCTTAAATACATCTATCACCCTTCCAAGAGACACATTCTGAACTTCAACATTCACTTCAAAGTCTAGGTAAAAAGACTAAGGATCAGACTTCAAAGGCATTTGCAGCTCATTTAGTTCTGTAAGCTTTAAAAAAGCACAGTGGTTCATTTTTAGAGATTCCCCAAACCTCAGTAACGTACGTATTTAATGCCAATGCTCAAGGTGTTAGGAAGGAGAGTTACTCAGAGCCCCACCTCAGCACAGTCAAGCACTAGACTAGGTAACAGCCTTTCACATTTACACGAGATGGAAATCCTACGGGCTGGATGATGGAAACTAATTCTGAAGCTTTTCAGTCAATAACAAAAACCATATTCTGTATTCAGCTGTATTAATGATTACCTGCATACTACTGTCCCAAGGAATTTCTTAGCACTAAGTCACCCCCCCAAAGGACTCACAGAATACAGGAGTTTTCTTGCTTTGTAGATACATAAAACCTATCCCATCTTCCAGCTGATCCTGAAGAGCAGAGCACAGAGGGACACTGATGCTCTGTCCAGCAGCCTCTGTAAGACAATTCCTCCACAGCACCAGATGTGCTTTGGTTTAGGTTACAGTGGGAAAGGTGTTACACACCTCGGGGGTGTCTGATGGACATCCCCAAGCCAAGGAACTGCTCCCAGCTCTTCTCTTTCGCTGCTACTGCTTTCAATCAAACTATCAAACAACCTTTCTGTAAGCAATGACAAGGTACCTCACAAAGTTCCAACCCCTTTTGCTTGCAAGTGAGCTACAAACTCAAAAGCCACTCTGCCCCTTCCCAAAGCACATCAGTTGAGAAGACCAACCCATGAGACCTAAGGTCTTAGCAACAGGTACATGAGCACTGTGCAGGGAAACGTTCCTGCTCATGTGTCAGTAACAACCAGCATCTCCCTAACACTGGTTGGAGTGCCACCAGCACTCCTCCTGCCACTGTGTGTTGGTGAGAAACAAACACATCTCTATTCACTGGAGCAATCCAGCACTCTCCTGCTCCCTGCTGCAGTAGCACGTAGTAGCTCTGCTGGCTTCAGCAGGTCCCAAGAGATGGCTGCCCACAGGAGAATAATCCATATTTGTTAGAAAAAACTGACTGGAATTACACAGGAAGACTTTCTGTTTACACCAGAGCCTCCTCACTCAAGCCCCTAAGGTTCACAAACTACTCCTGATGGAGGTGCAAACATCTCTGGAGCCCAGTGCCAGCAGCTCACGGTCACGGTGCTCCGCAGCGTGCAGTGTGCCCACCCCCACGTCTTATGGGGGGCAAACAAAGGGATTAGGAGGAAATCACAGCAGAGATTTTCCCTTCTCAAACCAGAGATCACAAAAAGAAAGCCCCAAACCACGTTACTGTTACGCAGCTCCCAGAGTGAGCACAGACTCCCCTGTGCCCGGGGCCATCCCGGCCACACCGAGCTCACCCACCTTCACCCAGCTCAGGGAGCTGTGAGGGGCCCCCACGACCACCTGCACTGCTCATCCATGCCCTCAGCACTCCCCCCACGAGCTTTTACTGAAAGTTTATTGCTGAAGGCTTCTCAGTTTCAGTCATCCAGCAGAGCAAAGCCGCCTAACACGACCTTAAAATCCATTAACTGGGGTATAAATGCAAAACCTGCTAAACCCTGTCAAAGACTTCGGAATTTGAACAGATTATAAGTTTAAAACTTGCATCAATCCCGATGAATTTGATTCAGTGTTCTCACAAATACTTATTTTCACCACAAAGTGTTCACCAGCAAAGATGCAAGACTATTTTAAAGGCAGCCATTTACATTCCTCTACCTGAATTTGATGTGTTTCTATATCCCACACTTGCAGCACTTGCTTCAGGCACCATACATAAACCTCAGATTTGTGAAGCCTCAATCTTATTCATTATTTGGTTTTAAGATTTTCTGAATCAGCTTCCTCATCTTAAGACTTATTTTGAGACATGAAAATAGAGAAACAGCTAAAAGCTCGATCACAAAGCAAGCTTTTGGTCTACAAACCAAACGTGTATTCTGAGCCCTGAAGTTTATTCCAGTGTAATAACAAAGTCCATGAAACCTAAATACCAACTCTGCCCCATAAATACTGGAAAGTGGCATCATCTAAAGCTCAAAGCAAAAACACAGATTTGTCCAAGTTTCTGCTGGAAAAGGCAGACATGCTTTGAAATGGAGCTTAATGCCAGCACCCCAGGACTATAAAGAATTTTAAAAAGAGCAGGATGCATTAGCATTACTTATAACCTTCAGCACTGTGCAGTGCACAAAGTGTTGCCAAGCAAACTATCAAAGGATTCAGTTGAGCTGTGCACACTCAGAAGCCTCTCCAGTCAAACACAGCCAGTACAGTGACGAAATGGTTATCAATACTCCAACAGCCAAACAAAATTTACATTCTACACAGTGTGTTAAGCAGAGGTTTGTGACAAGCCAGAGCATCACAACCCATGAAGTCACTGAGACTTCAAATTAATGCTGACAGAAAAACCCCTTCAAAATCAATAAAGTGCAGGAAAGAAGCAGTTTGCAGCTCCTGATGAATTAGTAATGCACCTCTGCAGGTCCCATCCGTGCCAGATAGGACTCTGCTGCACTCCACTGCAGCTTCTCACCACCAGGTCAATGCTAACTTTGGAAATTTACTTCATCCTTGTCACAGTTCACCTGTGTCCCCCATCCAGCTTTACTTCAGCAAAATGAAAGCAAACCAGAAAGCTTCCTTTCCTGGTTTTAAGATAGAAGTATCTCAGTTTTGACAAAACTGTGTTTCAATGTAATATTTTCACAACTTGATTTCTGATACTGGACTGAATGCCAAAAAGTTCCTTTTTTGGAACAGGAAGCTGTAAACATTTTGGTGAAGGTCAGCTAGGAGCTGACTAGCATTAAACTCTGAGCTCACACATCACGCATGATACATGCACAATGGAAGGAGGAAGGAAAAAAAGCCATGTCGTATTTTAGAGTTCTTTAGTTGTGTGTTTCAGAACAAACACTCCATGACTGCCTTCACCTCTCCAAGCTGCAGAAGCCCAGTGTGAAGTTCTGAACACAAGCAGCAGCTCTGTGCAGACACAGACGATGAGGACCTGGCGTGGAGCGAAGCAGTCCATGCACACCTCAGCACCAACGCATTCCACACTCAAGCATCCATACCTATCCCAGGAGGCCTTTGGCTCGTGTAACTTGCTGAAATGGAACGCTTGGTAGAATGCAGCTGACGGATTCCTATGAGATCCAAGAATCAGACAGACATATTGAAAATGGGTACGTAAGAAAAATACCAAGTCTCCTAATTCAACCTGCACTGCAAAGTGAATTACCTTGTTAGGTTAAGCTAATGTCTGAAAGGCCCTACTATTTCTATGGGTTTGCATTAAGGACACACAGATCCAAACCAAAATAGTAATTCTCCAGCCCTATGGATTTCAGGCTATTTCAAGCTCTGCCTGTACAAAGATGACTGTGAGGCCATCAATGAAACATCTCCTGTCCTGCTGTCAGTCCTGCAGAGGCAGAAGCTGTGCACCACCCTAATGCCAAACATACCGAAATCCAAAAGACACCCTTCACATTTTTGGTACGTCCCAAACTGTCTCTGCACACAGTACCCAGTGTTTCCATCCAGCACAGAGTGATGACTCCTATGAGGGGACCTGGAAGTGGGAGCTCAACATGCAACATTCAAGCTATGACAGATCCAGTTACAACTGACAACCAGACCCGGTCAGAAACGTAAAGTGGAACATAAACTATCAGTCACTCTGCACACAGCTGTCAATCACCTTCCCATGGCCCCTTCCCGAGGTGCAGCAGGGCAAGGGCTGAGGAAGGGCCTTGGCCAAGCACTCACACAAAGCTCCCCCACAGCTCCACAGCCCCGCGGAACACCGGACACTGCGGCCACCTCCGGCACCAAGGCCCCGGGGCAGCCCGGCCTCTGGGCTCAGCCACAGCCACCCCACGGGGCAACTACACCAGAGTGTTACTGGAAAATCTGTCCTCCAAAATCTCATCTGAACACTTGCTGTAAACAAGACACTGCATGAAGCACGGTCAAAGTTCTGCGACCGGTGGCTGCAGCAGAGCATCGTCCTAAAGCTTAGAAACTCCCAAGAAACATTTTCCTAAGAAGCACTGAGTGACAACTAAATACAGCTAAGTATAGGAAGAGCAACACAATAGCCAAAGGACATCTGTGTGATAGAAGGACTTAACCCAAGGAAAGCAGCTGGCACTTGCAGATCGAGAGAGCATTCCTTTGCTGAAGGGAAGGAGCAGGCCTAGGCTCTGCTTCCTAACGCAGCTATTTGTCAGGAGTACCTGGAGTCTCTTCCTCAGAAAGCGACTGTAAACAGATAAACTTTCCAGACAAATTTACTTGCAGCATATAAAGCCCTTTTGCTATTGTTAGGTATAAAAAGTGGTCTATAACGACATGGCATGTATTCCATATGGTCTATTTGTACACTGATACTGTTCATGCCCTGTATTTTTGTATTATTCTTAAGCAAGCATCTGAAAAGATATGGAATAGTTTTTCATGTTAAGATTCTTATTTGTATCCCCTGGTATTGAAATTGCTTTTGCATTACTTCAGACAATTAAGAGAATCTTTTTCACTCCACAGCTATATTTTAACAATATATTAATGAGAGTGTGTGTACCTGAACAGGAAAAGCAAACCCACAGAGGCAGCATAAATGAAACCTCACTTGCAGGCCTGAACTAATACAACTGAGTTTCAGACCGTTGAGGCATCTACTTTTAACCACAACAAACAGTAAAAGGCTAGAGAATGCCTAAAACCCCCTTCAGTTTGCAGAACCCATGGAGGAAGCAGCTCACAGGAGCAGTATAACCTGGGCCACAGCACACAAGTCCTGCTGACACAATGCAGGGACAGCCTGGAGCAGAAAAGCAGAGTGCCCAGGTCTCCTCCCTGGCAGACAGCCAGGCTGGAGGTCAAGGCTCAGCCCCAGTCCTCGGCACACTGGCAGTGGAGCCAAGAGCCAGCCAGGAAAGGGATGTCCCTGATGCTGCTCCAGAGATGAGCACTCACCTCCCCTTCCACAGGAGCTACCCCAGCACTGCCTCTGCTGAGACAGACCAGGTTATTCCCAAGAGTAGAGGGGAATAAACTACAACAGACAAGTAGCCTAGCACACTTAAACATTCAAACTGCATCTCCAGGGGCCAAAGAGGCCTCCGAGTCTCTACAAACAAATCCTACAACACATACTGAATTTATTCCCTTTAAAAGCTCATGAACACCAATATTCACAACTTACTTCCCTGGTATGGTTTCTAACAGCAGTTTTCATGCAACAGATGTTTGATCTAATTTTAAAGGATGAGAACTTATTCAGTTCTCTGAATGCCTGAAACGTAGGTTGTCCCTTTAAAAGGGAAGCCTAAACCACATCCCAAGTATCACCTTATATTTGGAAGTGTATCCTCCCGCTGCCATCCACCAGGACAATATTCCAAATACAAACATTATCCTCAGGAGTTCTGTTTGCTAGAAGCCATGCCCATTAGAGCTGGCAAATCATCAACTATACAGATAAATGCCTTTTAGTTTAACTAATGACACTGGCTTTGGAGAGCGGGGTATGAGCCTGGCACACACAGGCTGCTGCACAGATGCCTTTTTCCCAGCTACTGCCTTCCAAAGGAACAGTAACGTTGTTCAGGAACAAGTTTCAATCTGCAGGCTGCTGATCGACCTCAGGGACCGAGAACAACAACAAGACATGAAAAATATCACTTCTTTCCTCCAGGGTAGCAAAATAAAAAAATCATACTGGACCACCTCAGACAGTTCTCTGTCAATATCACTGGCTTATTTTCATTAGGTTGGAGAACAGGAATGATCCAGAAGATTCAAAGGGCTGTCTTTGTCTGACCTGTTGTTTTTGTGTTCTTCAATCTCTGCTCAATACCTCTGAGGAAAAGCAAAGCAAAGCAGAAGCACCTATTTATTATTACCTACACAGCAGCAAGCACACATGGCTGGACTTTCAAAAGCTCACATCAGACAGTAATTCCTCCTGAGAACAACTAACAGGCCTCATACAGAAAAACACAGAGGATGTGATCATGTTATAAAGTGAGTAGAGCTTTTAATGCCATCTTGCACAACGTTTTTGTAGGCAGGAGTACAGCTCATACAAAGAGGATCCACCACTGGTAACTACTCTGTGCATGTGGCTCTCCAAGGGTTCAGTGAAAGGACCAGAGCTCTCCTGGGGTCTCCTCTGTGTTTTGGGATACTTTAATCCACAACCTGGCAGAGGAGCATTGACTACCTCTATACCTGCAGACGATCTGCAAGCATTCTGGACAGCAGGAATAGAACTCAGGAAGATCTTGCCTGACTGGAGCAATGGTCTGAAATAAAAAGAATGCAATTCAATAAGGATAACAGGGAAGCAGGATGCTCTGGTAGCAATAATCAGTTGCACAAGCACAAAACATGGAATGACTGCAATCCCACAGAGAGGAACCTAAACAGAAATTAAAGACACAAAAGTCTTGCAAAGGTGTCAAACCTGCAGTGCTCCTCTTTACACAGGACATACACAGAGCAACTGAAGCCTTGCTTTTTCAGCCTTTCTGAGCCCTCAGCTTCGATTTCACGGCCATGTTTGGATACCAGCTTTCCAGAAGGATATAAGCTGACTGAAATTCAGGTAAGACCACTAGGAGAGATGTCATATCCCAATTTCTTTTTCTCCAGTAATCAGAATCACTAAGTAGTAAAATTATGCATCTAAAAAGAGGTGAAAGCTACAGTTACAGGTTTCACAAAAAGTATCTCCTACAAAAAAGAAAATTGTTCTCATATCTGTTAAGTATAACCACAGCACAAACATTAAGGAGTTTATTTGCAACAAAGCAAGTTTAAACTCCATGTCAGAATTGTTTTCCAGACAAATAGCAAGGAATAGAAAAGACTTCCTACAGAAGGGGCAGGATTGCCATTCTTGTCATTCTAGAGGAGATCAAACCATTATTGCTCCAAAAGATTTCAGACCCACAAGTCTCCAGATCAGTCCACAGGCCCATCTTCCATAATTCCCTGAGAACTGGAGCACTGGTAGTAAGAACTTTAAAGCACAAGTTCTGCCTTTGAATAGGAATCAAATTTAACTACGAAACAGAAGAAAGTAAAGGAAGGGGCTGGTTTATACTTTGGGATCAAACTGCCTTTCTGTTCAACTGCAAGGTTCGTCTTCTTTTGGTGGAAAACAAAAAATGACCGCTCTAAAATAAAATTATTCTTAGTTGTAGCCAAAACTCACACTGAAGCACCAAATTTAAGATTAGAAAGTATCAGTAAGACATCCATTATTCTCATGTTCCTGCTCCTAGAAGTAAGGCCATTGACTGTACAGTGATACACCAACAGGACAGGGAAGTCAACAGCAAGCTTCCAGCTCTCAGCCTCTGCACAGAGCTGTTCTTCAGCCACCTTTATCAAAGGAAATGTGCCAGTGTGTCTTTGTGCATCCACATTACTGCTACAGAGCCAGAACTGAACCAAACACTTGGAGAAAGGGATTCAAAGATACCCTGAAGAAGTCAGCAAACAGACACACTTAGCTTTTTTGTAACATGAGAATTACTGCTGACCAGTCAAGAGACCTGAAGGTACAGTAAGCACACAGTCTGGGCTCAAGAGAACTGTCAGCACACACAGATGTGTTTGTGCACTAAAGCACAACAGATGAATTCCTTCTCAACATCTAAAATTTGTAAGAGGTTGGATGTACTTTTACCCAGAAGCATTTCAGAGCCAAGGCAGTTTTCAGTCCTGTGTTTCAGTGCTCCCCAATAAAAGGCTGTTTGCCAGGATAATGGCTATGACCTACAGCTGGTCTCCAAATTACAAAACTTGGCAGGGTTTATCTGGGATCTGGGCAAGGGATTTGACGATCACTTGATCACAGCTTATCAGGGAACACCCAGCACAGTTCATGGCATTTTGAGATGATGTTTACACTAGTAACAGAATTCCTTTTCCATCCCTCTCCTTTTAAATGACTTTATTTTTATCACCCTCTATTTAAAGCAGCTGCAACTTTGAATCAGCTTTCTTTCATAAGACTCAATCTACAAAACAGTAACTGGAGCACAAAGCTTTGCAGGAGAAAACTGACAGAGACTAAATGTGGGGGAGTCGATGTGGAATTCAGGAAAATAACATCAAGCTCTGAAGTTATATGTTTAATTGCATATTCTGTTCACACCGTTCCTTAAAGCTGTTAAACTTGCAATACATACCCAGAAAAAACAGCAAGAATTCAAAGCTTTAACATTCAGTTTTAGGTACATTCTAGCTACAGGTGGCAGGAAAAGCTGACTCAATTAGCAGCCTGCACGACAGTTTTTGGGACAGCAGGTCTCAAACACCACAGTGGACTCAAAGGAGTTCACAGGCTACTCCAACATTAAAACATCACAACAGTGCAGAGAAAGCACCCCGTGTGGATCTGATCTTCACTGAGAAAATCAAGAGCAGCAGCCCATACTTGCTTCACCTTGCTTTCAAAAAGAAGATTTCAGCAGCTAATCTCCTGCAGTGAGTAGAAGTCTCTAAGGAGAAGGAAATGGAGACGACTGTCTCAAATGCACAGGGTACAAAGTTTGGCAGAGGCATTTCACTGATCACCTGCCTGTTGAGATGCTGGCATCAGCCTCCCCCTGCTCTGGGGGCTTGGCTCCTTAACTATGACACCAGGAACATTTGTCAACCCCTACGAATCTATTAACCTGATTTATGTAACTATCTGTTTTTAGTAAGTAATATAACAATAATCATCATGGCTGGGCTTCACGAACAAAGATTTGGGAAATAAAAATAATTTTAAAAAAAATGCTTAATTATTACCTGTTCAGTAATAATCATTCACTATTTTTGAGGAGGCTTTGCTGAAGAATTTAAATAGTGAATTCCAGTATGACTATTTGGCATAAATCACAGGAGGAACTCTAAGGTTTTTCAGGATTCACTGAAGGCCCCTTCCATCCTCTGCTGTCTTCCCACCTTCCAAAGCCAGACTTAGTGCACTCCTGCCCCAGCCAGGTACCACCACCCTCATGCTCCAGAGTGCTGATCAACACCCTCAAGACACATAGCAAGTGTAAAATTTCTCATGCTAATAACTTGTCTTTGCACTGGGTAAAGTGAACCTTCAGTTCTTGGAGTTCAGGACAAAGTAGTTCACATGATGCACAGCTTGGCTTCAAGGCAAATAACTACAGCAAATCACATTTTCAGAGAGCAACACCTATAGATTACAAGTTGATAATGGCAATGCAGAAAGTGTTTGCCTGACCCAGTAAAGGATTTTTGCCTCTATTACGTAGTTTTCAAGAAAAGCCACAGAAAGGCCCATCAATATCATCTGTTTGGACAAATCAAGACAAGTCAAAAAAACCTAAACCCAAAAGCAAACAGAGAGAGTTTTATTTTCAATACCTTCCACATTCTCAACAAACACTTTGAACTGCACCTCACATGGGAAGGAGCCCTTCATCTATTGTGATTCACCAGTGAGTGCCACTGTGCCACGTTACTCTCCTGAAAGAGAGAGAGCAATCCCAATCCAGAGAGCAAGCTCTCAGTGCTCTTACCCAGCAGACTCTGAAACGCTGGGTCAAAGGAGGGAGCAAAAGAGTAAACTCAGTATTTCTGAATTAAAAAGATCCACACTTGATAGTATTGCATTATAGACCAAAAAATCTGCAAAAACCCTTAAAAGTACTGACTTTTACACAACTTGGCTGGTAAAGAAAAAGGCATTTATTCGTATGTATGAACTGGTACTGTAGAGGATCAGGCTCCTGCTGCCTGCACAGCCCACAAAGCCAGATTTCCTCAAACCCAGCGATGAAGGAAAAGCTGCTTGTAATTACTGGTGAATGAGGGAACAGCTGGCTTGAGTACTCATCCTCAAATAAAACAGCCCCAAAATGAGATCCCCCCCCAAGTTGCAGGTAAAGCACTTTCAGTTTTTTAGGTTATCAATAAATACAAGTGGTTCCTGGTTTTTGACAATAAAATATTTCAGTATCTGTGGGGGAAAAAATGAGTGGATAAAACAGATTCAAGCAGATGCAAGACAAATGCCACCTGTCCTACTCCTGTGACAATGGTCAAGAATGCATCTATGAGCAAACATCTTAAATTACACACTTGGCTTTAAAAAAGGACATCAGACCCTAGGCCATGTATGGCATGGTTTATTACAGAGTATATTATAAATCTGGCTGCCTTTCCACACAATTTACAAGGTCAGTAAAGTTTCACCCTAAAGTCACTCAAGTTTCAGGCCAGCCTGCTGTCAGCAAGCACTCACCACTTGGCTCACAGAAACAGTATTTTTAAAAAGACATTTCTAGGATTGGTCAAGGTATTCATGGGCCTTGCACCCACTGAAGTGTTCTACATAGGAGACACTCCCAGGAGTTCTCATCTACACCCCTACAGAAATAGGGGAAGAAACAGAGGTAACCAGGGGTTAACCCTCATTTTTGACCACCACATCTTCCACTAAACCAGACAAGTTAAACTTGCTTGAGATGGCTACAAAAGCTTCAGAAACTTCACTGAAACCAGTATCTCATTTCTTATCCAACCCACACTTCTCCACTGCAGCTTCACACCCCCCCCACTCACCCCCTCCCAAATGGCTCAGGACTCTGCCCTCGCTGCAGAGGGGCTCAGGGACACCCTGGGTTGCACAAAGTCTGGCAGGTGGAGGGAGGGGGTCCCTCCCCTCTGCTGGGGCCACACCTGCAGGGCTGTGCCCCACTAACTGCAGTTTGGAACCTTTAATGACACAGGCAAAGCCGCCAGCTGTCAGTGTGACAGACAGCTGACACCTCTGCACAGCGCTAATTAGCACTCCCACCTTCTCTGCACTGACACTCAAACTGTCACAACACAAACACATCCCTCCTGGCTTCAAAAGGAGAACAAACATACAAAGAAAACCTCTTGGAATAATAACTGTGTTTTGCATGACAAAAAAAATTTAGACAAGCATCCAGCTGTCCTTCCCGTGGCCAAGTAACTCACCTGCCCTTCCTGAGTAAAAATAGATTATCCCACGAGGCCAAGATTTACTGGTACTCACTACACATCTGTATTTATGAAGTGTGAAGTTTCAAGGTGAAAGATTTTTCAAGAAGAATGAAGGTACAACCTTACACTGCATTTCAAGTGACCTCTTATGTCTAGAGAACCTTCTCAGAAGACAGTGGCTTTAGCAGTTACTATAAATACTTCTATCTTCACACTTTTTCAAATGCAGGGATAAAAGCAGACACCTGTGCCTGACAATCTAGATTTATTGACCAGAACCAAAGCAGCTGTACTTTGGCAGGAGTCTCACAGAAGTTTCTTATGGAGTCTTTGCTGACACACAAAGCACAAACAAGGTCTCAGCTCTTCCTGAGCAACAGAAACCGCTAATCCCAGCTTTAAAACTGAAAAATTAACATATAGCCTCAACGTGCAAGAGGCTAAAACTCAAATATCCAGCACAATAACAGGGAACACCTCCTCTTTACTACATGTCACCGAAGTCACAAAAGATTATCAGCACCTTCTGTAAAATCATAGCCTCAGAGAACTCTCAGCCCTTCCAGTTGAGTCCTGCCTGCTCAAAACACCCAAACACTTGAGAATTCAACTCTTAAGAAGTTTAAAATAGCTTCCATAAAACACATGCTGTTATTTCTGCCATACAACAAATATGTATTCAACATTTAGAAATCAGCTATGGAACATTTGCACTCTTCTACAGGGGAGCAGGAAAAAATTAACCCCCAGCAGCTGAGCAGAACATCTGGGAGTCCAAGGTACAGGGAACCACTTGTGTCAGGGCTGGCCACTACAGTCTGCAGAAAAACTGAACAGTGTCCCCATTTCCTCCTTTCAATAACTCTCTCATCTGAAACACTTGTGTCTCAGTAATTCTAAGACTGTACTGACTCCTCCTTAACAAAGGCATTTGAATGTTTAAGCTGGGAACCAGCACTGTCAAATGGGCAACAGCAGTTTTGTTTAGATACCTTGCACCACTCCAAAACCAACTGCCCAGCAGGCCAGGCTTTCCATCCCCCAGGAACTGGTGTGGGGCTGCAGTTACCTTTGGTCATTGTTGTTATAGAAAGAACAGCAAAAGTGAACACAACTAACTGGAGTTGGTTTGCATTAACCATCATTTGCTGCCACCAGCTGCAGTCCCAGCTCAGCTGGTTTCCAACCTGAGCTGCAGTTCTGGCTGTCAAACCAAGGGCACTCCTGGCTGAGGAGCACCCCTGGCTGAGGAGCACCTCTGTCCTGGGTTCATTCTCACCTGCTGCCGCACACACTGGCAAACACAACCTCCAGGGAGAGAGCTGAGAGCGAGTCTGCAGCTGCAGGAGAGCTCAAACCCCCACCAGGCCTACGAGCAAGGTAAAGGAAGGGATAACACTCAATACCAATGCAATTCAAGTATCATGTACTGTATGTATTTGCAGAATACTTTTCTTCCTTGAGGAGCACAACAAAATATGCACCCAGGGCAGTACCTCGGTGATCCTGTGCCCGGTCCTGTCCTTATATGATGAAGATGGTCCAAGACTGCAGTTGTACCAGCAGTTAGTGCTCCATGCAAATCTGTGACTTAGCTGAGCTGGGAGACAGCCCTGCACAGTCGGGTTCTCAGCAGCTCAGCTGCTGCAGTTGACAGTTCACAATTGCAGCCATTCATTAGCGTTCCTGGAATACGGCCGGAACAGCTCAGGCCAGTCAGTTATCTCTGGAAAATGATCTATACTCTGCTCCTTTTCCAACAGCCCCAGTAATATTTTGCCCCAAAAGTCTGCCAAACATGTAGGAGGTTTGAACAAGCTTTTTCAGTAACGTTCTTTTAACAGAGGCAACATATTTCTTTTCCCCCAAGAGCCAAAATAAAGTTATTAAGCCAGCTGAAATATTCTGCTTGTCAGCTACAAATCTGTGTATACATGGGCAGGAAGGTGAGTAGAGAACCTGACACACACCGATCTCAAAATTCTCTCAGGTGATCTAACTGCCCTCCCTCCAAAATAATTAGTCCAGCTGCTCAAGTCCAACAAAAGAAGAGTCGGGGCAATTTCGAGAGCCAGTTCTACTTGTGTTTTTCTCAGTACTTGTCAGGTTCCCGTTAAAGTGGACTGCAATACCCACACCTGCCTCAGTAAGAGTACTACTTCACCCATCCTTGAATAGTGCTGCAGTTTATACTACTTGCATCCACATTTAGAGATGAAAAGAAAACTATGTTATGTTGTAGATATTTCATAACTTCCACACTACAAATTTCTCTTTTAAAGAGCTTAGCAATTTGGACACATCAACTGAAAAACCACCCCAGTTGCAGTTTGATTTAAAACAGCAAACCATAAGACAGGAATAATACAAAAGAGCTTTTTCAGAAATACGTGAACTGACCAGCTCTTTACATCAGCCCTGCCTCACGCCTGCTGTATTCCTGACATGCTGCTTTCAAAGGATTTCCATCTTAACTACCTTACCTTTAAAACAGTTCCTTTTCATATTCAGAACAGTGAATGACTCTCTAGATAAATTCAGGATATTGAGAGCTATACACTGTTCCTTGATGAGTCACTGTGCTAGAAGATGACTATAGGAGAATGATCTATACAAGTTTGTCAAGCTTCAAGAACATGCAAATATTTAAATATAATTGAAGGTGTCGGGAGAAATGTAGATACCTGCCTACACACTGAGCCTCCTTCCTCAGCACACTGCACATTAACAGCAAGAGAAAAATGCTTTCCACATTTCTGGCTCCCATAACCACCAAGTAACCTCTCTGAACCAAGCTGAGCGTTCACTTCCTGGACCTGCCGCACAAACCGTGACTCACGATGGATCAGTTCCCTTTGCACCCTATTAGCTTTATCACTGTCAACCCCCAGCCTACTCATGACACTTGAAGGTCTTCATTAACTATTTCACCACTGATTGCAGTAGATAAAGTAGCTGGGCAAAGCCCATGGGAGTAGTGGTGCAACTCAAATAGCTGGAAAGAGACAAAAAGCAGGAGCGAGAAGAGAACAGCAGACAAGCAAGAGACACTTTTAGAGTAAAACCTTCTCACAGAATAAAGCACATAAAAACCAAGTGACAAAACAGCCTTAACAAGCTGCTAGGCTTTTATTCTCACCTTTCTTTGTCTGAAAGCAGTGGAAGTTAGGCTACTGGTTGAGTGGAGCAAAGAACAAACTTGGATCTTCTGGCTCTGCACAGATCTCTGATGTTGTATGAGGTCTAGGACTATTTAGGTGAGCTTTCACAGCTTACAGGATCGCTACTGCAGAAAGCCATTCCCAGCTGGGACAGACCCTCCCAGCACAGGTGTGCTCTGGTGCCCGAGCACCCAGCACCCGCTCAGTTTTATCACCCAGCGCAGAAGGTGACAAACGAGACTGTGTGCTCCTCCTCTGATAACCACGAGCTCGTTTCTCTACTGAACACCACGGCCTGTCAAAAAGAGCAAGCTGCCTTCAGAGCCCATTTCCATTTCTTACTCCTAGTCTCATGGTAAAGTGCCTGAAAGAGTCTCTTTAGAAATGAACAGCATGTGAAGCACTGCTGCAAGCTGGCAAGTTCAAAGACCAAACTAGGAAAGCAGCTTTAAAAATCACTGCTGCGGATAAGGACACCAAGAACTGCCTCACTAGAGTGCAACACAAAGTTAGCAGCCCCCAGTTTGAGTAAGTAGGGCAAGTTTTTCCTCACCGTTACATAAAAGTGATTCACTTGTCACAGATAATCATGTTCGTTACTACAATCTATATTAAGGACTAGAAGCTATGCAAAACAAACGCAAAATGCATTCCTTTCTTTCTGACTCCTTAATCAACAGAATGATTAAGCACCAGACAAATCATCTTTTGATAAAACACTGAGCTATGAAAAGAACCCACCAGCCTGAAATGTAACCTTATTTGCACAAGGCAGTTTGTCATCCGGGTCAGCAATCCTCTTAAGGTAGGCAAACTGCGAGGAAATTTTAACTGTTTCACTTTTTCTTGTCAGTCCTTTACCACTTTAACCAGAACAAGCACAGCTCTCCAAACCATGGCTTTTCCCTGTAGAAAGGCATCCCCAGTTCCTCTTAAACACAGCAGCAGCCAAAGCTGCAGTGAGCACAGGCCTGCACTGAATCTGCAGCCAGAACTCACCCTTCAGCCTCTGCACCCCAACCTCAGACACAGCTGCTTTACTACAACATGTTCTGAGCAACACTGACTGTGTTACCTGAAAAGTCTGGTGCTGAACCCAGATGAGGAAAGGCTTACAGGGAAATTCACCACCAGACCTGCTCATAATGGCCTAACTCCCATCTTTAAAAATACAAATAACCCACATGTATTTCCTTCCTCCAAACTGCAGCAATCCCAACAATAAATGTTAATGACATTCATTCAGTGCTCAAACAGTGCTTTCCCTCAAAGTCTTCTCTCAAAGAAGTCAATTAAGGAGTTTTGGCCATGACCCTTCAGAGCAGCGTGACACATGTCTGGGACCAGCAGCCACACACTGGAGCCCTCTCTCAGGCCTTCTGATGAGTCTGCTCACACCACACACCTCTGTTACCATGCACAGTTCCAAATTACTTCCCAATAAACAAAACTCACTATAAGGTGTCCACATCTTCGCCCAAGTGGTGTCTGTTTTCTCCAAACAAAGGACCATTCTCTGTAGAGCTTTCACTGTGTAAGGACCTCCACACAAATCCATACCCAGGAGCAAGTGTTTTCCTTACCCACACTATAAAGAGCCAACTCCACACCATTACAAAGATCAAGGATGTGTATTAAAAGCCCCAAGCTTCCCAAGATGCCTCACCTGATGGCCCTTAGACAGCACCTCACAGATTTAACAGCACTGCAATACACCGGTGTTGACAAACCCACTTTAACCCAGCTGTCATTGGAGTAGTTTAAAATGTGTTCAGGGGAGAGAACAGCCCTCCTCACATCTCGAGTCACTGGCTGCAAAAAGACAGCTTTCAGTCTTTGATTCTGAACTTTATATTATTTGTGCATTAAGCAGCTTTCAGGCTACTTTCTGCCCTGTTTTGTGAGAAAAGTAATTGCACTCACACCCTAAGAAGAGTAAGTACAGTTCACCACTTGCCTAAATAGTTCACTGTGGTTTGTGCTCTTAAAACTTCAGCGTGACTTTCTGAAAATATAAATTTCAGGAAAAAAATAAAGCATTTGCCAATAACTTGAAAGTTGGGGTTTTTTACCCCTCTAAAAGCCCAGTTATTTTTTAAGGTATTATAAAATAATGCATACCTGTCTTCATCACCATCAACAGGAATGGATATGCCAAACACAGAGCTAGCAAGACTGTTGATAGGAGTACTTGCAGGTAACTGAAGAGGATTTGCTAGAGTGTCTGGAATGGGAGGCTTCACAAGAGGTTTATTTTCAGCTATAAGAGAAAGGGGTGGCTGAGGTAGGGGTTCTGATTTTCTTCTAGTATCATCAATCTGGCCTACTAAAGACTGGGCCTGGGCCTGAAACTGTCCGAGGTTTGCCTGAGGCAGGCTGGCGGGTGTGCTGGGCGCGCCTTGCATCGCCGAGTGCCCAACGTGCTGGGGCTGGACCGCGCCGGCGCTTCTGCTGGCAGAGGGGTGGCTGGTCAGCTGGGACTGCCCCGGTGGGACAGGGACGTTTGGCATAGTGACGGGAGCAGCGCTGGACGCGCCAGGCACGCTCTGAGCCCCAGGGACCGCGGCGTGGGCAGCACCGGGCATTCCCGACACTTGGCCGCTTCCCCCCATGGCGTGCTGAGTCACAGGTTTCTGCTGCACGGCCCCTGGCTGCCCAAGGCCCGGCTGCACACCTCCTTGCTGCGGGACGGCGGGTTGACTGGCCTGGGCCTGGCCACTCTGCAGCAACCCCGACCCCTGTCCGACGGCTTCGCCGGGCTGTGCTGACGCTCCCATCACCGCTGCTCCCACAGGCGAGGGGTTTTGGCCCGTCACCTGCCCCACAGGAAGGCTGGAGGCCACAGTACTTGGAGCAGAACCTGTAGTAGCCTGCTGAACAGCTCCTTGAGACTGCATAATTGTCATGTGCTGCATGTATTCGGCCTGCCCGGCAGGCTGCGTCGGCAGTAGGTGCACTGGTGGAATCTGGGACTGAGAATAAGCAAATTGTTGAGGCTGAGTCACTGGTATGCTTGCCTGCTGCACCTGCTGCTGGGCCACAGGAACGCTCGGCTGCCCTGCTGTCACACTTGGAGGAGCCATGCCTTTCCCATTGGGCCCAGCCTGTGCACTCTGTGGATTTACCTGTGGCTGCGGTTGCTGTGGCACCATCATTTGCTGACTTGCTCCCGAAGCCCCAGAAAACACAGGCTGAGCAGTACTCTGAGGCATGGCCCCACCTACGGGTTGTTGCGGCTGCTGTTGTTGCCCAATGACAAAACTAGGTTGCTGTAGAGAGGACTGGTTCATTTTCTCTGTCTGGAGCAGCTGTGACACAGCAGCCAGGGAACTGTCAGCTATAGAATCGGGGCCATGGGTTGATGCTGGCACAGCCGAGACCACAACAGAACCTCCTGTGGCACCGAGGCCACTGTCCCTGTCCTGAGCAGCCTGCTCGAAGGTGCTGCTGTGCCTAATGCAATCTCCAGTCCTGCCCAGAACACCACCATCGGGGTCCCGGTCATAGTACTCCATACACGTCCATCGGCCTCGCCTGTAGGGCTCCCCAGTACCGTGGTCCAGCTTGATCACCCTGAAGCGGGAGCTGCACGCAGCAGCCGCCGTCTGGGACATGGTGGTGCCAGGGCCGGCGGGCGCAGAGGGCCCCGTGGAGGGCAGGGCAGCCTGAGTGCCGCTGCCTCCCCCCGGAGCAGCGCCAGAGGCAGCAGCTGACAGGGGCACGGCAGAGCTCTTGGGCACTGCCCCGCCGTTGGGGGCTGCAGCCAGCCCAGCAGCGGCCACGGCCAGCTGCCCGTCCAAAAGGAGGTTGGGAGAGACGCTGCTGGGAGTTTCGGCCTCGCCCACGTTGTTGAGAGTCTCTTCGGAGGAGCTCCGCTCACAAACCTCCTCAGGGCCATAGTCGGTGGCTCGGGAAACATCAAAGATTTCAGAGGACACGTCCTCGGTGCGGGACTCGTCCGGGTCGTCCAGGCTCTCGGTGTCCTCGGTGATGCTGCTGGCCACCTGCGCCGTGGTCACGCTGGTGATCTGGAAGCAGCTCTTCTTCTTGGCCGGCATCTTGGACATGTTTCCTCCGCGGGGAGGGGCTCGGCGGCCGCGGCGACGCGAGCGCAGCGCCGGGCGAGCTGTCACGGCGTGCGGGCCGGGCCCCCGGCACTACCGCACATCCTCCGGCGGCTTCCTGCGGCGGGCGGGGGGCGGCGGGGCTCCTCCTCTTCCTCCCCGTCCGCAGCCCTCTTCCCGCGGCCGGGTCTCCTCCTCCTCCTCTTCGCCGCCGCTCCGAGCGCCCCGCGGCTTCCTGCGGGCCCGCGGCCCGCCCCGCGCCAGGGGCCCCGCACCGGCCGGGCGCGGCCCAGGCGGCCCCGTCCCCCCCCCGCTGACTCCGCGCTCTACCTGGAGACCAGCGCCAGGCGCATCCTGCTCGCAACCGACCCGCGGGCTCGCCCCACGGGCAAGGCCCCGGCGCGGGGCGGGGTGCCGGCGCCG
>JAWWES010000011.1:278442-300120 GCA_035583135.1 Lophotriccus pileatus | reverse complement strand
CAGAGCCAGAAGGTCCCCCCTGAGCCTCCTTTTCTCCAGGCTGAGCCCCCCCAGCTCCCTCAGCCCCTTCCCAGCTCTGTTCCCTTCCCTGGAAACGCTCCAGTGCTCAGTGTCTTTCCCGAATTGAGGGGCCCAGAACCCAACACAGCAGCCGAGGAGGGGCCTCAGCAGTGCCAGCGCAGGGGACGGTCCCTGCCCCGGGCCTGGCGGACACTGTTCCTGGTACAGCCTTGGCCACCTGGGTGCACACTGCAATGAGGAATGGGCTATTCTGACATTCAGTGTGGCCTAGCAAAGGAAAAAGGGAAATTAATCAAAGGTAGAAGAGGAAAAGGATGAGGAACAAGAATGAACAAGGTGAACTGATTCACCAGCAAGCCAGAAAGGTGTCCAAAAAGTTGAATATAAAAATTGCTGCAGCTCATGGCGTGGTTAGCCAAGATCCACACACTAATCCACACAATAGCCTTGGCAATATTACACTGATAATATTTCTACAAGGTTGAATTAGTGCTGAACAATATTCCAGTATGCTGGGCACAAACATACTGGTATTTTTATTAAGTGTCAGGCATGTACATATTCCTTTTTTCCTTCAAGAAAAACATTTGCCCAGTTAGTTAAAAGAAATTTTCCACATGTCCCCTATTTGGGTGTGTGTTAGTGCCAGCGGTGTGGGACCCTCCCTGGTGTCTGTGTGCCTGTGCCTGGTTTTTGGGACCAGGGCAGACGGAGCAGGCACTGGAATGGCTATAGGCTCCTTTTCAGTGCTGCTGTGCTGCCTGACAGAGGTTTGGATAACTTTTCCCCACCCTCTCCATCACCTTCACCATTGCACACTTCACTAGGAGGATCCCCACACATTCTTCAGTGGCAGTGAGAACCCACACTTGGGGTTCTCCTGTATGAGGCCCGCAGGTGAATTCCCATATTTTGGCATTTGAAGATCATGCACTGGCCATGTGACACACACACATCTTGCACACAATCCCCCAGACAGACCCAGAGGCAGGGCAGAAATGCTCCCACAGGTGACAGAAGACCAAAAGAGAAGCTCCTGTGGAGTGTAAGCTGCAAAGCTTCAAGCCCTGACCACATGTATGTATGCTGTCAAAATGGCTTTAGAATGTGCTGTTTGTTTCTATGATTTTAAATGGTCCAAAGGTGGTGCTTCCCACTGATGGTGGCTGAAATCTGGAAGTCATTTGGACAGGGATAAAAGCTGTGCACTAAACCCCTAAACACTTAAGGAGTATGCACAGCTCCACGTGCTCACACCTCGCAGAGTATATTAATAGGTGTATATCTGCATTTAAATTTTGAAAATTCCTGATGTTAACATTAAAAATACCATTTCTTTTTTAAGGAAAGCTGCGGGAATATTAAAGGAAGTTGCTTTATTGGCCTCTAGCGTGCATAGGTTCGGATATCTCAGCCTGTAATAACATTAGATGATTAGTGTTGAAGGCCAAAGCCAGCCTGAGGACGCCGTGTGATCCAACAGGTAGGTGTCTACCCAAGTCCAGATTGGAACTGTGGGGAAGTCATAGGGAAAGTTCAGGGGAGTTGCCTTTTAACTTCAGCCTTACCCCTCAGTTCATATCTATCTGCATTGTGGCCTTCTACAAGTTGTTTTTCCTTTTTTAATTTCATCTTTTCTTCCTCCCCCATCTATCACCTGCCTTATCTGCAGATCCAGAGAATTCTTGAGGGCTCTGCCTGCGTTTTTTTGTATGTTGAGTACCAAGACCTGACTTTTGATCAGCTCATGTGATACCATCTTAGCAAGAGCAGCATACTGGCACGGTAATGGGCAAGTGATAAACAGTTATCAGCGGGGTCTTTTCAAATTTGAACAGAAATTTAGGGGTTAGTAAGCACTGGGTATTTTAAGAGTGCATTCCCTTTCAGATGACTCTTGTACAAAACCCTGCATTAACATCTTAATTTTTAAAATAAGCAGTGATATCAGAAATTCCTTTCCTTCATGTAAGCTGTACATCTTCCATTTTGTGAAACTGCTGGTGCTAGACAGACATTTACCCAAATTCTTCTTGTTTTTAAAACTTCTCTAAATTACCCCAAATGGTCTCAAACTGCACTGAAATGCAATGGTCATTTGAATTTCAAGTCCTTTTGCATTTCAAGCTGTAAGACAATGACTGCAAGACCTGGAAGACAAATTCGAGGTTACAGATGCTGGAGAGAAGAAGGGCACAAGAAAGGGCAAATGAGTTATTTGAATGTCTAAGTAGGCTTTTTGCATTTATAAAGGCCACTAACGATCCGGAGAACCACAAATAGTAGCTGCAGTATTTAGCTTCAGGCTCTTCTTAAAGTCCCATGTGACAAAGAGCACAGAAATTTCCTCTCTCCTGACCCTAACAAAAGTATTCTTTTTTTTTTCTTTGCCGTGTTCATTGTCTTATATATGGAAAATAATGGGCACTAAGTCCAAAAACAGTGGAAAAGAATTTATATGACCAAAAACTGCGAACGAATGGGAACTGTTACACACATCACAACACACTGAAAGTGCAAGTAGAAATGAACAAATGTTATGAAATCTCATCAGTTGCTGTCAGTCTGGTCCTGCCCCTTTCGAGTCAGTGGCAAACCCCATCAAATATCAGTGAGAGCCATTTGTGATTTAGAGGCAGAGAGAAGTATGAGCAAGATCTGAGCAGCAAATCCCGTTTGGGATTGCAGTATGTTCTTGGTGCTGATAAAGTATGGATTTGAAAGTCATCATAAGGCAACTACCATGTTTTGACAGTAGAGATGAATTACTGCTGCAGGAACAACACTTTTAGGGAAGGCACAAAGAAGACCTGGGTTTGGGCCATGGCCTAAAAGCCAGGAAATCAATCCTGGCTTTAGGATAAGTAAGTCAGGTTGGTCTGTCTTTTCTTTCTCAGTTTGAGCATGGAACAGTTTGTAAACTGTTGCTATTTAGCTAACACAGCAGAATGCAGTGAAATTTAGAGACACGCAACATTTCTTCAATTTGATGTATAAATAGATTATGGCATTTTCAGCATTCCAGCCTTTGGAATCCAGATCAGGTTTCATTGAACCCAGTTAAGAGAGCAATGTGAATGGTTTCAGATAGCTCATGTGGAGTACAGAAGCATATTCTCTCATATGTATTTCAAACTCATACTGAGTAAAGACTGATATCAATAGTGGAGAAAATCCACATCTCTCATGGACTTTGTGTGTCTGAAACGTTTCTGTTTGGCATGGGTGTATTTTAATGGACATGTCAGTAGTTCATTCCTGGATTTTCTGGAATCTAGGTTGCTTGTTTACTTGAATAACTCTTCTGTGAACAGTAAGTAGTCACTTTACTTCACATATAAACCGTTATTCAGACTTTTTACTAGCTGTACCAATTATCTCTCAGTGTTAAAAGAATGAATAATGTCAAGGCATTTGTTTTTAATATGTTGTTTAAGCAAAAAGGGAATGTACACAAATTTCATCAAGCTTTCAGATACTTTAAATAGCCCATGGCACAACTTGATCTACAGTTATAGATTGGTTTGCAGGACTGAGTTCTAAAATGTAGGGCCTTATGTAATACTTGTGGCATAAGAGGAAGCATGGAGTATAAAGGTGGTCTGTTTGTAAGATGAGAGAGCTGTTACAGAGTAGACATTAAAGTCATTGCAACTCCATAATAATAATATTTAGATGTCTATTTAAATAGACTTTCCAGGGAATCCTGGTTGTTTGGAATGGTGGTGTGTGTGCTCTCTGAGTAGCTGAGAAAACATCCACCTGGTTCAAGTATGTGAGATCCTCGGGTTCAAAAGTGAACCTGTGCCCCTCAGGTTTCACTTTGCACAAGCACAGTGCCTCTTCTTCCCCTTTTGTTGGCAGAGATCAGGGCTGGATAATTTAAGGTGTGGGGAACTGGTACATGTTTAAGTTCTGAGTAATTTTTGACAGATCTATTGCTACCACATCATGTGGGATGTGGGACAGCAAGCAGCCAAAACTGGTTCCCTGGCCTTTTTTGCATAAATATGCTACATAAAACTTACAGTCTGCAATAGTTGCAACTTTTTTACAAAAGCACAAATAGGGGTTTTGTAGTAGATAGTGGATTGATGGGTTCTCTGTCTCCACATGGAAGCTGTATGAAAAATATATACAACAAATAATACTTCTGTGGTTAATTTCTGCTTTTCTCATCTGATTGTAGAGCTTCTATCAAAGACTGTGACTGCACCTACTGAAACACTTCTGCTGTCAGACAGTAAAATGATGTACTGGATATAAACCTAAATTCTGTTCACGTAAGTCTCAGGTTTTCTGCTGTTAATTTTGTCTTAAAACTTGCATAGGCAATTCTCTGAAATCCACTGAAATAGAATTGTCAGTGAAATGGAGAGATTGCTCAGCAAAGCTGAAAGTGTTGGGGGTAGAAAAGCAAT
Organism: Lophotriccus pileatus; assembly: GCA_035583135.1. NCBI lineage: Eukaryota > Metazoa > Chordata > Aves > Passeriformes > Tyrannidae > Lophotriccus > Lophotriccus pileatus. Next base: position 295,678 of record JAWWES010000011.1, on the reverse strand, counting down.
AGCTGTTTATGATGATCTGCATTTTGCATTGTTATTATTTTCTAATGGAACACTTCCATTATGAACATGATTAAAAAACCAGGCACAATTTGTTGTCCTTCATTAATGCTGAAGAAGTGATCTCAGTGCATATCCAGGTATGCAAATTCAAACCACTTTCAGAAGTCTGTTTTGGGATCCTGAGAAAAGTGGGAAAACAGAACACTCGGGGAAATTGATAATCTGGTGCTCATCAGAGTAAACTGATGGAAGTGATACCAACTTACATCTGGGTTAAATGAAAAATACCACAATACTTAAAAAACACTACTAGAATTCCCATAATAACTACCAGTTTCATGGCAAGCCCCAACAGATTCTGCACGAGGAGTTTGATCCGTGGAATTGTCCTGTAGGTGTTAAATAGTGTGGGAACTCTTCAGTAATGCATTGCAGAGCAGTGATATACTCAGCACTGTCATTTTGAGGAGGATTTTCTCCTGAGTTGCACTAGAAATAAGTCACTCTGTATGGATGAAAATGAGCTTGTAAATTCTGCAAGGTAAGATCGTAGGGATTTTCTCTTCGGGGGCTTGTATTCCATTAAGGATCTGAAAGTCATTAAAGGCCCTTGACATGGAGTGGTCTCCAAGAAGAGAAGATGTGATCTCTGTGGGGACTAGTCAGGTTGCACTTGGGAACAACGGGGACTTGGCCCCTTCTCAACACACCTGCCCTGCTGTTACTTCCACTCCTGCTCTTCCTTTTGTCTGTGATGCAGAAAGAAACAATTTCTGTTAGTTGTTGTCATTCCTGCAGAAGTAGTTGTGGATTTCAGAGGCTCAGTTGGAAGGCACAGGGCAGAGCTCATAACAGGCTTTCATCAGGAGTTCAATCAAAGAGCAAGCACAAGAGCACTCTCGGGCACAGCGCTGTTGAAAAGCAGAAAGCCCTGGGATTTCACCCTTACACTGCCAGAACTGGACGGTAAATTAGTCCTCTCTGCTTCCCCACTCATTGGCACTTACAGTTGCTCTAAAATGGGTTTATATTTAAAGTGTTGGTCAGAGAATTGGTAACTGGCTTTCTTTCGTAGCTGGTGTCACAAGACAGGAGCATGTGAGTCCATTTGACACTGGCTTTCGTGATCATCAGCAAGTACATTACACAAGAGAACTGAGAAAATGTTTTGTCAGAAAGAACTATCTGTTCCTTGCTCATGAGAGTCACCCCAGTAAGAAAACGTGGAGCTCGTCAGTGTCAGACCAAGATGTTGCAGGGCACAAAGGCAGGCATCTTCTCTCACTTGACTCTAACAAGCAACCCTTGTTTCCCCTTCTGCTTGGCAAGGTTTTATTTAATCATGCAGTGAGCCTCAGGTACAGCTGTTAATTCTATATCCTATTTATATCAATGGAATTTACCTTACATTAATGGTTGCAAAAAGTAAATAGCAATGTGCTGAGAACATGGAAAACAAGCAGCCTTTCTGGCTTGCCAAACCTCCATCACTGAGCATATTTTTCCTTAGTGGTTGCCATGCTGTAGTAAACAAAGTTAGGGCCCAGGCCATTTTATTAGTAACGATTCTGTATTGATGCCTAGCACAGTAAGATGCTGTCCTTCCTTTTCCAGAGAGGAAGTTGCTGCTTTGCTGGAGTATGACATGCAAAGCCATAAAAAGAAAACAGATTTTGGTTAGGAAAAAATGTAGTGATTCTTCAAAAAAAGTAGTTCTGCAACATGAAAAAGTGCAGTTCTTACGTGGTTGTTTAGTTAGTGATACAATTAGGAGCACACTGTGACTGCTTTATTTGTGGATAAATTTACTGAACGGTGCAAATATGATGTGGAATTAAGACATGATGCTGTATTGCTCTCTCCTAAAAACTTATAGAGTTCATAAACTGAAATTGTACTGGCAGGCATACATGAGATGCAGGAATCAAGTTTGATCTCCTTGTTTAAGCAGAATTCCCATCAAAATCCAATTTGGAAATAAGTGTCAGCAAACACTTACCAAGTTTAAGCAATGTCTGTTGCCATGAAAAGCTGTTTCCACTCCAGGATGCATAGTTCATGGGGTTTCTGTCATTAAAATGCCAGTCAAGTGCAGACATTGCCAGTGATTTAACTTAGACCTGAACTGGGAACAAAGCCTGTGGAGTTCTCAAGCAGTTTCTAATTGGATCTGAAGTTAGGATGGACAAACAACCAAAGCATTCAAACATCCCCTGTGCAGTACCTGCAGTGGGATCATGGATTCTCACCCTGTTCCCATGCTGTGCTGTGGTTTGGTTCTGGCAGGGGATGGTGCAGGGATTTAATGTCACTGAATCTGCCTCGAGTTGCAGGCAACAAGTTGTTGTGACTGGTTCTTTTAGTACTCAGTCAAATACTGGGAAAATGTGTCCAATGCATTTATATGAAAACCAAACATGGTTTGGAAAAATAATAGAAAACCCAGAAGTGAATCCCAGTCTCAAACTGCAAGAGTTCCTGATACTTCTACATTGTGGTCACAAACCTGTGAAGAAAATCTGCATTTGTTTGAGACTGGGCCACCCTGACAAAATATTTGGCAATTGTTGTTGAGTATATTATCCAATGTCTCCAAGGAGATTTGCTCTGGGAAAGGATATGGACTATTTCTCTCTGAATTAGTAAATCTTACGTTTGTCTGTTCACCTCTTTTTGTTCACCTTCTCTCCGTTGCTCTTTAGAGACATTTGCAACTCACATAAACAAGCACATGTCCCTTGGGAATAGCTCTGAAGTGCTTTTGGAGTTATTTTACCACTGGAATAGCCCTGTTCCAGGTCAGCACAAATTTGACCTCTATTTTTCATTTGTTCTCTTTTTCAGTTTTTATATAATGTTTGAAAATAGAAAAAAAAAGTCATCTGCTCTCCTGAAGTGTTAGTGAGACAAGGTTTGGTTATCGAACACCACGAGTGGCGAGGACTTCGCTCCACGGACAATTGTTTGTCCTGGCAGATCCTCCCCCTGCAGATAACTCCCTCCAGCAGCACGGAGCCATGGATATTATGACTAATTCAGTCATAACTCTGAGCAGTTTTATTGTGGCCTCTCCAGAACAGGAGGTTTTGGCGTTTATTCAGTATTAAGTCATGCACAGTTTTTAGGTGGTGCAGTCATACAAAGAGAAGATCAGTTGAAGAAAAAGAGAAAAGGGTTTTTCTCTGGTTTTCCTGGTCTTTCAGCTTTAGCCCTGTTGGTTGCATTATGGTGCCTGTGCAAAAGCCACATGGTTTCTCACCTTTTCCCCTCAGCAAGGCTCTCAGAAGATTATAGGTGAGGTCTCTGGGAGGACACTTAGGTCAGAACAAGCTGGAGGAGGAGAGATGATGTGGAGGTGTGGTGCTGAAATACAGAACAATGCAGTGGAGCTGTAGTTTTATTCTGTGTAGACCAATATCATGGTTAACCTGTGCAAATATTTCAATGTTTACTCGTGTGGTAAAAGACTTTTATAGTGGTAAGTAAATACCTAGTAGGAAATACGGATCAGAATCTCATCTGTAGCAGTGTCACTGCAGGCCTTAACACTTGGGTGGGCTCATGGTTCTTCAGGAGGACAGTGAGGAAACAGAGAGGCCAACCTGTGAGGGGAACTACGGGGTGAAACTGTGCACTGTGGGGGCTCCATCCTGCAGCTGCTGAAGCCCTCTTTTCTCTCATAACAGAATTATTTTAAAAAATAGACCTGTGAAAGGTGAAGAAGATTTAATACCTAGTCCTTCAGTACCTAGGTCTGTTGAAGCTTGGGGAAGGGCCTTAAGAAGTGGGTTTAGTGTTCCTGTGCAGTGGGTTACAAATGGCACCAGGAATGAGGAAATGTGTCTGATCCTTGTACGTACACTACTTAATTCAGTGGTATCAAGTGAGTTTCTTCATCTCATTACATCAGCATGACTCCATTTTTGAGATCAGGCTGATGCCTGCCCAGCATTGTTCATTGTTTGAGCTCTGCAGTTGTGGAGCAGCAGCAGCACAGGCAGGGGCAGGATGGCAGACGCCCCACACAGGTTCGGGATCGTGCCCGTGGCAGGAGCTGTGCTGGGCATGGCTTTCCAATACCCCACAGCAGGTGCCAAGTGAGCAAGTAGGTTATGAAATAACTAATATTCCAAATTAAAAACTGTGGAAAGATTTATCAAGGTCACCACAAAACCTGTCTCAAGACTTCCTTAATTCCTTGTTTGGGGCACATTTCAAAATCATCACCATCATCATTATTTTTCTGTTGTTAATTCCCAGAGCCCTATTCAAATTTTATGCATCAAAAAGAATAATTGTGTTATCCAAGTAGGCCTTCAGAAATGGACTTCTTTGTTTGTTACTCAATAGCTGAAGTAATCTGTGGGTGTTTGGGCCAATACAAAAAACTGGTTATCATGTATTCAGCACTGTCTTATCGAGGTACTGTGTAACAGTGAGCCAAGATGTGCAAGGTGGATATTGCCAAGTAAATAGCATTTAAAGGTATGCTTTGCCTATACTAATTCTGAGCAATTCCATCCTTAACAGAAACCTCTCTGTGATGCAGTGTTTCTTTCCCTGACCTGGGACATGCCTTTATAACCATAACTGTGTTTTGCACACAAATGTATGCCTCTAAAATGATCTGATTCTGTCTGACAAACATATGAAACCTTTCAGAATGATATATGATTGATTTATACCTTGGACCAGACTAAATTTATAAGCCTCAGGGGTATAAACTGTAGCTTTCTTCCAAAGCTTAGCTTTATTTTCAGTTCTGCTGATGAATTTTCTGTAGTGATTTCAAAGTCATAGGGCACGTTAGCTGGGGGGCTAAAATTTCTACAGAAAGATTGTGTATTTACAAGGATAACAGTAATATTCAGAATGACATCAGTAAGGGTTATAAGAATAATTAAAAGAGTTGAGTTTAAGGATTGATACATGACCACACAGAGTAACAAGCGAGGAGAGGGGAAATGCATTTCCTCTGTTCCGCTGTCCTCTCCCTCGCACCGTCAGGGCTGGGTGCCAGCTCAGATCCATCCCTTTAAAGCAAAAGGCCTCTTTGCTCCCCAGCTGGGCAGACACCAAGTGAGGCTGAGCACTAAGGTCCTGCAGTCCCTGACAGATATGGGGTGGTTTCACCAGGGAGCATTTCTGTGTTCTCGGCGGCACACGCTGTGAGCTTGGCTGCCTCGTGCTGGGGGAAGAACAGCGTGCTTGTTCTCCTCTGCACTCTTACCTGGAGGTTGGTTGTGCCTGTTTGTTCCTTCCAGTTTGCTCTCCCAGGCAGTGCAGACAAGCCCTGAGCCTCATCCTCCCAGAGCAGGAACGATGTCTCGTCACACCTTGTGGTGACTCTGTAATGTGGAGAAACTGGCATGGGGATAAGATCACGCTTGTTCTGTTCTCTGACCTTGAGGAATGTAAACCCACTGACCTCATGTATCTGCAGACACTGCCAGCTGCTCTTGCTCACAGCACTTTGTAATTCAGCACTGTGCTTATCCCTTACACTGCACTGTGCTGTACAGAACTAACAGCAAGTGCTCTTACCAGATGCCACCATTGCATGCAGAATAAAAGCAAACTCCTCAGGTAGGCTGACCCTGAGATGAGAGAGTGCCTCATTCCCTGGGCAGGCCCATGAGGAGGGACCTGGCCACTGCATTACTTTCTGCAGGCAGTGCCTTCAACAGTGAAGTGTGAACAGAACAGAGTCTCTGGAGCCCACCACCTGAGTGCAGGTGAGCTGTGGGAAAATCCTCCTGACTGTCCAAGGCACCAGTTACTGCTCCACAGCTGCCTCCCTGCGGGCCTGGGAGCCCACATGGACACTGCCACGTTGTTTTCCTTTGGAATGTGGTCATTACTGCTGTGACTTCCACGTGGAAATCTGCAGTCAGCAGCCTCACAAGTGTGCAAACTGCATGTGCTCTTACTTGAAACCAGCCTTCTCCACGCTCTGGTGCAGTTCAGGTTGGCCCCAGAGGCAAAACTGTGACAACCCAGTCAAACAGGGACCTGAAGAAGGTGGCATAGCCTTCTGTTCTGTTTGGGCAGGAAGGGTTTTCTGAAGAGGATTCACCTCTGAGCAATGCATGGGAAGAACAGATTGTCCATGCAAAATAACTGCAGTTACCTCCTAGGACAGTGAGAAGTTTGCACTAAACACTAATCATGTATGTTCCTTTTCTCCTATAAAGGAGGGGGCTGGGGCAGCACACCTCTGTGTCCTTAGGGGATGTGTCTGTGCTGAGCTGTACACCGCCTGGCTTTACTCTGATTTCAGAAGCTGTAGCAATGGGGCTCCTGATTCACATCCGTGTTAGGCTGCAGTAGGGAGAAGAAACAAACAACTGGTCTTGTATTTGACATCATCATCATCATCATCATTTTAAATTTGACATTTTAAGTGCTTTTTAGCAATCTTGGATATCCAGAGGAACCAACATTACTTTGAAAGCTATTGTGGAAAATGACTGATGATAATATTGCCAGAGACAATTATAAACACATAAACCAAACTGGTGCCTTCTCAATACGCCTCGAAGGGTTGAGCACTGTCTGTGCATCACGTGCACACCAACGAGTTCGTGGGTGTGCTACACACAGTGAGTTTGTGAATACATCAAAATTAAAAAATAGGTCACAGTTACATGCAGAACTAACACTTCTCCTGTAAGAATGACTGATTGAGGGCTGTGTGTCCCCAGGAGCAGTGACCAGCTTCAGTGACGGTACTTGTGAGAGCAGAAGGACATCAAGTCAAGTCCAATTTTTGTTTGCCTGTTCTAGCATAGAACCTATCTACAAAAGTGAGAAAAAACCCTCTTTATTCCTGTGAAACTTGTGGCATTATCCCCTGTCAGTACCAGAAGCTTTGCACAGCTGCTGTCGAGGAGTCAGCATAAACCTGGCACTGCTCAGTGCAAAACCAAGTTACCCCCCCAGCACCCTCCCTCCAAAATGCAAAGGACTGCTGCTGGAGGAATAAGTGTCCTTAGAAAGAGAGGAATAGAATTTAGGGGAGGAAATTGAAAGGTTTGGTCATGTTCCTGCTGCAGCTGCTTGAAATGCATAAGACTGAATTATCTTGGGAGCGTGACAAAGGTCTGACAAAACCTGGCAGTTTTAATTAATGGCCTCTATTCAGCTGTCACAATCAGTGGTTCTACTGACAAGACAGAGCAATGACAGATCAGTCTCCACTGACATTCTGTGGAGATGCCTTTAAGGTAGTAAAATATATGTTTAAAAACATGTACTTAGTCACGTGCATAAATTTTGATGTCTTTCACAGGTGCCCAAATTTGTATCTCAATTACAGATTTCCTTGAGCGAGACATGCAATTTAAATCCCTAAAACAAGTCAGACCTGACACAAAAATGGTTAATTATTGAACAAAAAGGCATCATCATGACCATCTGTGGATAAAAAGAAGGGAGGAGTTTTACCACTGCAAATACAAAATTCACAGTTGTAAGGTCTAATGCACGTTTGGGGTTGGTTTTTTTTAGTCAGCCAGAGGAATAATGGAATTTAGAATCAGTAAAATGGCTTTGCATGGCTTTGTGTGCTGTGGTTCTGTTTTGCAGGGACAGAGACTTCTGCAGGAGAACAGCGTGAAATCCCAGACTAAACTCTCCCGTTGGAGGGGTCGTGTCTTCAGGCTGATGTGGAGCCAGGCTGGGAATGCCCAGGACTTGGGGAGAATCCACAGCGTGTCCTGCGAGCCACAGTGGGCACAGGGGAGTGACTGTGCCTGACCAGCCTAAACCCCGTGGCGTTATCTCTGTCTCAGAGGTCCCAGGTGAGTTACCTGGCACGGTCCTGCCCGTGGGGCACCTGAGAGCAGGAGTGACGAGCTCGCAGTGCCCCACGGTGCCCTTAGTGCAGCTGCCTTCTTGCTCTGGAGGAGGTTCTTGCTCAGAGAAGGTCCCCTGAGAGATCTCTTCCTTATAGGAAAAAAGGAAAGGCCCTCAGGCCACCCAGAGGATTCCTCATTTCAGGAGAGGCCTCAGAGCCTTTGGGAAGGAGCCTTCACCTGCCTTCTGCAGGCTGTGGAGGAGAGCTCAGGGCGTCCCTGAGGGTGTGGAGGTGTGTCCTGCCCCTGCCTGTGGGTGAGCACAGCAGAGAGCCCTCCAGCTGGCAGGAGGCCCGGGCACAGGGCAGGCTGCAGAGGGGGCTGAGCGTTCCCTGGCTGCAGGGAGGTCCCGTGGCCGGCACAGGGACCGGGACCACGCGTGAGTTGTGCCACAGCTGAGTGTGCACCAGTGGCAGCTCCTGGCACCAAAGGGAAAGCAAGAAGGTGAGCAATGACAGAAACAGGCCTTCAGGTTGGTGCTTCAGTCTCTGTATCATCCCTGAGAGCTAATTCCTGTGCCCCCAGCTGATCCATTTCTGAGATCCACAGAGATGTGTGTGTTTCCCTGCACACACATTGCCCTGCATGAACTCCTCTGGTGCCGCTGCTGGAAGATTTGAGAGGCTCTGAGCCTGTGGCAAAAAATAGGTGGGTCTGCTTTCCCTAGTCATCATGTTCAGTGTTACACATGCCACGATGATGAGGCACTGTAAATCATGAGTCTTCTCTCATTCACTGATAAACCAGTCATGCAAAAGGCTCTCTGGAGTAGGAATTCAGCAAAAGGCATTTCACATCTGTCAGAAATAATTCAAGGGTGTGGAGTGACTCATTGGGAACTGCTTGAATAATCAAGTCTTCATTTCCAGCAAGACAAAGCCATGAACTCCTGTCTGGCACATCAGTGGGGAATGTGTTCCCTTTGTTAAAGCCTGTGTTCCAGGGACAGGTGCTACCAAAAGCACCAGAAAGAGGGATTTTTGTGATGGCTACAGAATGAGCACTTTTAAAGTGCAGGTTTGTGCATGGCAGGATAGGTGGGTGTAAGACTGCAGAGCTCAGAGTAGCAAATAAAACTGAGACAGCAGGGAAGCCTCGTGCTGGTGTGTGGTCAGAGGAGTTTCTGCTGCAGTCAGGAGCAATATCTCAAGATGTGTCAGTTTCCTAAATCAAAGCAGTATTACAGGGAGCCAGCAAAAAGAATCCACAACCTCAAATCAGATGTGGATTGGGATCAGTTCCAGAGAAAAGCCCTTTCCCACCACCAGGCCATCCTTTCCTTGGGAAGGCACATCTTCACTCTGCCTAAGCAGCCTCTGACTCCTGTGTGTTTCCATCTCTCCTCCTGGGCAGGTCTCCTAAAGGAAGCTTTTTTGCACAGCAAAATTTCACTGAAGTGAAGCAAAGGCTCATTTACCACGATCAAGTTCTCCATCTATGCACCAACCTGGAGAAAGGGGACTGGAGGAAACTGAAGGGAATCTGTGAGACATCTTTCCACCCAGAGCCTGGGAACACCTGTACAAATCCACAAACTCTTCTCAAGATATCAATTCCTAGAATTTTTTTTCCAGATCACAATACAATTTGAATTATTATCAGAAAACATGTTAGGTAAACAGCTCGTAAGTTTAGTTAAGGGACAGTGTTATTTGAGAAGCAGATGATGTTTTGTAAACCTTAAAAATAAAGGATTAAACTAAAAGTCAAAACATAAAATTTGAGAATAGAATAAAAAAGTGGGAAATGAAACCAGCCTAACCTGAGCATTTCAGTATTAATCAAGGACTCAGATCTTTCACTTGCCCTGGTAAGAAGCAAAGATGTGTGTGATAAATGAACTATTTCCTTTGCCCTTGGCCAAGGCTGGGAAGTTGCCAGTCACTGCTGGTTCCCACTCAATGTGTGGAAATGAGGAGCTGGATTTTTTCCCCCCTGGACTGCAGAGCAGCAATAACAGGAGCTGTGCTGGTCTGAGGGTTTATTTACTGTGCTGTGTCAGAACAGTGATGAGAAGAGGGGCAGGTGGGATCATTTTCTGTCTGGTCTGGGCCAGCTTTAGAGTCCAGACACCCTCCCGGTTCAGGTGCTGGGACCCTCAGCTTGTATCAGAGCTCCAGGTACTGCATCCCTGCAGCCAGAGCTGTCCCTGTCCCAGCACACCTGAGAGCTGGAAATGCCAGCAGTGCTGAGACTGGAGAGCTGGCAAAGGTGAGAGATGGCAGAGAAAGCTTTCTAAACTGAGCAGAGGCTGAGAAAACCCGTGTGAGCTCTGGTCACAGGGCAGAGAACGGGTGAAAGTGCAGCGAGTGACGGACACCGCTGGAGTTCGGTGTGTGCTGAGGTCCAGAGGTTGTCACTACAGGTCAGGTATTCCCAGCAGTTTTTTCTTTACGCAAGTTGTAAAATATTTCCCAAAAGTACTGGTTAGGTGGCTGGATAATCTGCTCTGAATCTGTTCTTGCAGGGACAGGACTAAATAAGTCATGACCAGCTTGCCAGCACTTCTCACAACAATTGTGATCCCGTGTGAATCAGTGACCGTGAGCTCCAAGAACAGAGTCCATGAAGAAGGCATGTCTTGGAGCAGCGTGAGGAATGCAGAGGGTGTGCTGCAAGGTGGGGCAGGTATGTGTGAGCTGTTAATGACTGTGCTGAGGAAATCTTGGTGATGCAGAGGTGAAGGAGTCCAAGAGCTGGAGGAGTCCCCAGCCTATGCTGTGGGATCAGCTGAAGGACCGACCCGCAGCTGGAGCAGCTGGGGCAGGTTCCTGGCATGAAAATGCTGCTCAGCAGCAGCAGTTCTGAATCTCACGTGCTAGCAGCAGACATGGGCCTGCCTTGGTATTATCTTAATTTTCAAAAACCTTATAATGCTTTTCACAACCATCCTGTCTTTCATGTGAGACTTCACTGGGCAGGGCACTCATAACTACTCCCACCATCCTCTGAACCAGCCTCTCTGAAGGGGACACCCTCTGCTTACAAGTGAGGAAAGGCAGCAAAATTAGGGCTTTAATGGATGAAACTCTGGGATTGGATGGGATATGGATGAAACCAAGAAATTTAATAGATGAAAAGTAGCAAAACCACTGAGTAGCATTTGTAAAACTGAAATACAAAAAGCTTAAGTTCTGCAACTTGAAAAGCACAGAGTCTGTCCAGTTGTAAGTCAAAGCTGTGGCAGGATCTGCCCCTGACTGCTCAGCCCTGAGATGGAGCTGCCAGGCTGTTTTCTGTACGTGATGGGCTCCAGCTGTGGCACCATCCAGGATGAACACTGCTGTGCCTGCCTGCGTAGCCTCGCTGCAAAGACGCCTCTGAATTAGGGGTGGCCAACACTGCACCAAAATCGCTCCCCCAGAAAGTTTGGTGCCATTCACCCTGTTTGTTCCATGGGCCTTTGCAGCCCCCTCGAGGTCTGAGGCGCTGGGGAGGCTGTGCTGAGCTCCTGAGGGCAGTGACGGCGCAGTCGGTGCCTCACCCCGGGAACAAGGTGCTCCTCGCCGGGGAAGGACCTGTGGGCATAAGGGATCTTTGCTAACACCTGGCACTTGTCCCCCCAGGCTTCATCTGCATGTCCAGCAGCCAAAGGAGGGACAGGGATCAGGCAGCTGGCAGGTGAAGTGTGGTCCTGGCCCGTGTCCAACCAGCACTGCGTGACCAGGTAGGCCACCAAGAAAGGAATTCCAGGCAGGAGATGTGCCCCATCCATCTCCTCTGGATCTCTGAGACTTTTCCATCCCGAACACTTGGCTAGGTCACTGTTGTTTGGGATTTTTCTTTTCCTGTGTGGTAACTGAAGATGTTTATTACCAGGCAGGAGTTTTGGTTTCTTAGGAGTGGCAGCCAGCCTCAGCACCTGGGAGCAGACAGCTTTAGTGGCTGCACTGGGAATCTATTGACCTTGGACCTTCTTCTGTCAGGTGTTCTGTTCCCAACTCACACCTGCTGGTGCACAGGGATTGAATACATGGTGCCAACAGCCTCTGCAGGGTGTCTCCCCCACCCACACCCCTCCCAGCAGTATCAAGGTTGACTGTGAGCACCTGCCCTACCCTGCCCAGATGGTGGGAAATGGACTCATCAGGGAGGCCTGTGCTTTAGCCCGTGCTCCAGCCTGTGCTTCAGGCTGTGCTCTCTTCTGGGGCCATGCAACAAGGGATCTTTACTGGAAATGGGAGGTAAGTGCCCCATGTTATCTCTGCCATTACAAAACAAAGGGCTGCTCTGGTGCAATCCTCTGTGCTGATGAAAGCTAAGAAATGCCATCCTGTCCATCTCTGAATCACATCCTTCAGCAGATGTGCATGGGGGAATGCAAAGGAGGTTTTTAGTGCTATGTATGTCAGTAGTGATGTTTCCTGGGAATAAGTGAGGGGTTTAGGAGCTCAAGGTGTTTGTCCTGTAAGTTCCTTTGTTCCCGTGGGTTGGTCCTTGGAAAGCTGCTGTACCACACCAGGAGGAGAGTACTCAAGTCATTCCTGGGCAGGAGCTTTTTATGTGCTGAGCACAGGGAGCATGGATATCATCACAGCATTGTCTGCTGTGCCCCAGCTTTTCTGAGCTCAGCAGATCCGTGTCAGCTGAGGAGAGGGATTCTGACCTTGCACTGGTCAGTGCTGCAACACCAGAATTGAACTCTAATCCTTTAAATGTGTGCACTTGGAGGTATTCTGTTGGTGAGAGCTTGTACATCTTGTGCTACTTACTTCTTCCAGGCTGGCTCACACTGAAATCTGATTGTTGCAAAAGAACAAGTCTAGTCAGCCAAAATGGTTATAGGAGGGGGAGAGGAATCAGTTTCGGAAATATGAATTGCTTGAACCTCAGAAATTCCTGAATGGGGAAGATGGGGCTCAAAGATAATATAAAAAATGTGTTCAGTACTGGAAACAACCCAAGTTCTGTGACTTCTAAGTGGGTGTCTGACCACAAGACTTCCCATCTTCATCTAACTCAAGATGCTTGCTCATCATTCTTGTAAAATATGCTGCTCTCATCTCTTTTGTTCACATAACAGAGAAACTTAGCTTTGTGATGTGGGAATGAAGCAAAACAACAATTCCGTGTATTCCAGTGAAGTCCTAAGTGAACTTAGTGTTGCAGCCAATGTTCTAGAGTAACAATTTCTTGGTGGAATCTAGCATAGACAGTGATTACAAAATCACCTACTTTGATAAAGGAGGGAATTACACTGCCTGGTTAAAAATTGGCTTCTTGGCCTGACCAAACAGCTTTATCCACTGAAGAGATCACAAAGATTTTTATCGTGGGGGATTAAGGCATTGATTTACATCTGACAGCAAATTAAACTGAGATGAGTGATGCTGTAACCATCTTGTTTTCTGTCTTGGCTCTCTGGGGCTTGGCTAACCCTGGAGGGGAAATGCTGAAGAGGGCTTCCAGCACTGCTGAGCCAGCACAGCTCCCACCCTGCGCAGTGACCAGCACTGAGCTCAGCGTTTCGATTGCGGGGCAGTGCTCGAGCCCTGAGCTGAGGGAGGGCAGTGCACAGCAAAGTGCATTTGGTGGCTGGAACTGAACAGGTGTGTGTGATGCAGTCTGCCACACCCTGCACCCAGGGGCAGCTGTTCAGAGTGTGTGTCCCCCCCCTGCCCTCGCTCTGGGCCAGCAGCAGCAAGGCAGGGACGTGGGGGGCAGCCTGTGGTCCCCAGAGCTGTGGGCATGAGTTCAGTCCACCCTGCACACACTCACCACCCAAGTGCACCGTGACAAAGTCCTTGAGGCACTGAACACCACCCCTCCCGAGTCCCTGGGAACAGCCCTGCCTGTCCTGCCCCTCTCCAGCACAGGGCATGGCCAGCACCATCCTGTGTCCAGTTACTGGCTGCACACTCTGCAATTACAGAGGCCTGGGAAGAAATAACAGACTGATCTCCAGAAGGGCCCAGTGAAGAGCAGATAGCAAAAAATGTCTCTGGGTTGGATTCAGACTGTGCATGAAGAGGGAAGAAGCATGTTAGGGAGATCCAGCTCTTTCCCACCTCTACAGTTGCTTTCCCAAAACCCCCCCTGTAAGTGCACAACCATTGGAATATATTCAGTCTCCAGGCTTTCTGTCTGCAGGAATGTAGCTGGGACTGTATTGCTATTAAGAGCATGACAAATCTCTGACCCACAGCTGGAGATTCAGGCAGTCTGGGGCCCTTCCACCCTGCCTGTTTTTTTTCTAATTCTGCTTGCTGCATCTGTCTGATAATTGTTGCTCCTTGCTGAAGGTCTGGATGAGTGTTCCAAACCACGTCTGTGAGAGAGGGATGTGGTGCTCACTGGGGATATTTAGAGCCCTGCTCCGAGGATCCTCTCTGCTCCTGGGTGTGACAGCACGTGTGAACAGGCACGAGGCAGATCCCTGCCATGTGCTAGCTCTGACTAGTGCTGGGCTTGGGAAGAGCATCAGGACAGTCCTGCTGCTCAGCACCCTGGTTTGGGCCTGAGCACAGTGGGCCCCTGCCTGCACCTTCACTGCTCTGCCTGTGTTCAGGTGCCCTGTGTGCCTCAGCTCTGTCCAACACGAGGGTCTGAGCTGTGACAGTGCCCCAGGACTGCCCTCCCCGTGCACAGGGCTCTGTCCAGAGCCTCTGGGCAGTCAAAGGAAACAGCAGACATTTGGATTTGTATTTGTTTACACATTGTACTGGAAATTTGCTGATTGGCATTCAGGCATGAAATGCACTGATTGTTTGGAAGGTGTCGGGAGAACCTTCACATTTTGGAGCAAGTTATCTTTCTCAGGTTCATCTAGCAAAGAGAAATGTGGCTCAACAGAATTTATCTCCCTGCAGCCTGAGGTGATGCTGGCTTTGCTTCAGTCTGTAAGTAGCAAGAAAAAAGCCTCTGCCCCACGAGTGGCACCTGTGTGACACGGAGCAGCACAGCTCCACAACCCCCTGGAACCAGCCTGGTCTGCTGCCACAGCCCACGGCAGGGGCTGCCACGACTGAACACTCCAACCAGCCCTGATTGTCCAGAGGACTTGTGACAATCTCTCTGGTACGTTACTCATCTTTCTAAAACTGGCCTTTATTCTCACTCCAACTTTATTATTATTTGAATGGATATAATGTTCTTCCCTTCCATCTGTATTCCTTTTTAAGTTATCCTGATTGTAATTCCAAAATCCCCCTACAACAGTTCTGTGAAATCTCCTTTAAAATCTCTTTTAAAAATTTCTACCAAAAGGTTTGCCTGTGGTGCTGGAGGTGGTGCTTATGGCAGCACAAGCACTGACAGCAATCCTCCTCCAGAGAGCCTTTTCCTTGGAAAACACCCTTAACCTTACTGTGCTGTGACAGCTCCTAAAGGTGCCACCCAGATATGTTCCCCATCACTGCACTGCTCCCAGAGCGAGACAGAATCCAGACACCCCCACCACGATGCTGAGGGAGCAAAGGAGAGAAACACTGGTGGGTTAGGAGGACCCTTGGCATGGAGAACCTGCAGGAGCTGCACCTCCTGGGGCAGGGGTTCTGGAGAGCCAGGGGGGTGGCAGCTGGGGCCACCCACAACGGGGGGAGCTGTGCACAGGTGAGCCTGTCCTGAACAGTGCCAGAGCCCCTCACCTGCCCAGAGGAGCTGCAGGGGAGGTGGTGCCTCCCCATCAGCGTCTCCTGCACCAGCAGCAGGACCAGGTGCCCTGAGTGCTCACCTCCTCCTGCGGCCAGCAACGAGGAGTGCTCAAAGCAGTCAGTGGTCAAAAGAGATCGAGGAGAAAGAAGCATGTCTGACCACCAGATATATATTAAGAAACTTTTTCTTGCTGTTCAGAGAATGAGCAGGTTAATACAGAAAGGCACCAAGTTTATTTCTGACCCGTTTCCATGCCATAAGATATAATAATTCTGTGCAGTTAAGCCATGCTGAAGCCAGACGTGGTTAATGGTGGGGTGAGGCAGCTGGGCACTCACTGCAGGAAGAGGAGGAGGCCAGAGGAGCAGGGAGGGCTTGGGGCCCATCACCAGGCCTGGCCTTATCTCAGCTGTCACTGTGAACTCTTCAACCCTCGTGCTGAAGGGCTGAATATGTTCAACAGCTTCACGTTTGTCCTCTCTGTCAGGGACTGTCTCCTTCAAAAATTGTGACTGCACAGGGCCCCAGCCAAGCTGGAAGCCCACTGGGGGACCCCTGTCGGGGTGGGGAGGGGTGCCCTCCATGCCCAGGTTGCTCTGGGCCAGCTGCACAGGTTGGATCGGCCGCCGGACTCGGCAGGCACTGAGCGTGTTTGCCAAAGGACTGAGCAAGGTGAGCCTCTGGGTTTCTCCAACCCCGTTCAGGGGGCCCAGTCCCTCCACCTTTCTCTGGCCATGGGGTATTTAAAGGCTGTATTTTTTAAGCCCTGGTCCCCCAGGAGCACACTGTGGGCTGGCTGGCCGTGCTGTGGTCACCACGGTGCCACGGTGCCCGAGCCACGCTCCCCAGAGCCCCTGCTCTGCTCTGGGCAGCCTGCACGGGGTAGGTGTGGCTGTGCTGGCGTCTGCTCAGCTTCACTGAGGTATTTAAACTTAGCAAAGTGGCTTTTTTTAGGTCCATGTGCACAGATCAGGTGGTCACCTGTGGCAATATGTTCATTCACAGATCCTGGCTGCTTTCAGGGACCGGCCTTCTCTAAACATAATTAGGGCTATTTAAATAGCTGCTCACAATTACCTCTGGGTTCACACAAAACGCCATGAACTCCCTCATTGAGCAATAACTCCGGGCAACACAAGGGTGAAAAGCCACAGGGGCCTTGCTGCTGAATGCCTCAAAGATTTGCATGATCCTGCTGGAAATGGGTGTTTACTTTCGAAGAGCTGCCACACATCTACTGTGCCATTATGTGGGTTTGCAGACCAGCAGCTTTACCAGCCACTCTGACAGTTGTTCCCACCCCTCAGCCTCCCTGGCCTTTGCCCACAGTAATTAGGCTGGAGGCAGATGTGGCAAAGCCTGATTCAGGGATGGGTGTGAATAGAACTTCTTCAGCTTTTGTCCTTCTGCCCACCCCAAATAATTTAATGTCTGGGATTCCATCACACTGAATGTGTGTCTGTGAGTGTCAGGGAGCAGAGCCCAGCCCCAGCGGGTGCTGAGCTATCAGCTCATCTGGAACACGCGTCTCATTTTCAGCACAGCAATGACATTATCTTTGCCATCAGCTCCTGGCAGGCAGCAGCTCACACGCACCATGAGCAGGTGGCAGAAGACATACATGGAATTTGCTCTCAGAACATTTCTTCCATTCTTCCTTCCAGACTGAGGAAGTGCAAGTTAAAGCTGAAGGTATGTACTCACTACAGTCCTTTCCCAAACAGGGCCACGGAGAGTTAAATACGGGCTCTGGGAGAAACCTCTCCCATCTTCCAGTCTCTCTGCCA
>JAWWES010000011.1:236841-277791 GCA_035583135.1 Lophotriccus pileatus | reverse complement strand
CCTTTCCCAAACAGGGCCACGGAGAGTTAAATACGGGCTCTGGGAGAAACCTCTCCCATCTTCCAGTCTCTCTGCCACGGTTCAGTTCCTCAGCACGAGCCTTGGACTGTGGGGAGTGCAGTTCTGTGCAGCCACACTCCTGGTGCCCTCATGCCAGCACCTTTGGGACCCCCAGCACCTTTGGGACCTCCAGCACCTTTGGGACCCCCAGCACCTTTGGGACCCCCAGCACCTTTGGGACCCCCAGCACCTTTGGGCTCACCAGCACCTTTGGGACCTCCAGCACCTTTGGGACCCCCAGCACCTTTGGGCTCACCAGCACCTTTGGGCTCACCAGCACCTCTGGCATCCCCAGCGTGGGGAGGCAGGAGGTGTCGGCGCGGTCTCTGCAGGGAGCTGAGGTGCCTGTCCATGGCCCCAGCAGGCTGCTGGCAGCTTGGCAGAGCTCTGGGCACTGCTACAGACCAAGATGGACACAGAAATCTACTGCTGAAGCCACACAGCTGTGTGCACCTGGGCACACCTGCCATGGAAAACTGCACAGGAGAGGCACTTTGGTGCCAACCGTGGAATTAATTTCCTTAGAAAAATATTTAGCCTAAAGCCCACTAAAGAATGCAGCCCCAGAGAACTCCCTTTGGTACGAGGCTGAGCTGAAACCCCCCGGCATGAGCACTGCAGGCTGCACAGGAGGGGATGTCCCGTGCCTGGAAACACAGGGCAGAAGGAAAGGAAAGGAAAAGCACCGGGAGAAATGGGGTTTGTTGAAGTTTTTGTTGTATGGGGGGGAAAAAGTATTTGTCATCTGTCTAAGAAAGTGAATTATGTTGGATCCTACATTTCCTACCTAACTCCATGGAATAGCTGCTGCTGAGTGCTGTCAGCGCCTCAGAGCTCTCTTATGTTTCTTTCTTTTGAAATTCAAAGTCAAAAGAAACTCAGCTACTGTAAGTTGGCTGCATCTATTTGCCCTTTCCTTCCCTTGAAGCAAACACAACCAGTAAAACTCCCTGGCATAATTCTCTCCTTCCTGAAGTTTCTTTCCTCCATTGCCCTCCTCCATATAATCAGACCCCTTTTCACACACGGGTGAACCTTGAAAATCATTTGGAATGGGAACCACGTGAACCACTTCAGTGAACATCAGGTAATTGTGTCTTAGAGGCCTTTTGGAAGGTCAAATATTTCTGTGTAATTTTTCCAGCTACTTTCTCCGTGCACTGAAGCCCACTGGCTCTGGGCAAAGAACAAGGTGGCCTTGTACAAGTCTCCCACTCCCTGTCCCCTTGGATCACCCACCTCAAATCTCTGCCTCATTCCTTTGATGTTTTCTTTCCAAGACACCCATCTCTACGTCACCTGCTCGTGCAAGGTCTGTAAACAGCTTGAAAATCCTGAGCCAGCCAGACAGACACACAGACAGACTGACCACTGGAGTGCTGAACCTGCCTGTCTGTGGTTGCTCCCACTGTGTTTCTCCTATGCCAGCTGTTCCAGATGAGCTGCAGTTTTCCCTTCCCAGCATCACAAATTTGGGTATTGCTCCTAACAAACCAATAAACAAGAAATTAAAATATTAATTTAAATGAACTGACAAGTGTTACAGCCACAAGATGGTCACATAATCCCAACTTTCACTCAAAACTAGACAAAGAACACCAAACAATATTAAATAAACTTTATGTTCTTCTTTAATAATGGAATTTCAACTACAGAAGTAAATAAATTTGGTTTATACTAGGAACAGAATCCCAGAGGGACTTCTGTAGATAAAATTTCGATTTTAGGAGATTTTTAAATTTTATAAACTGCCTTGCACTGACCCACTGGGCTGCCTTGGAGGTCCCCAGCCCCACACAGCCCCACACATGGTTTGCCCTCATTTATTGCAGTCTAAAGCTATAAAATACAGGGTATAACAACATTTCTAGAACATGTACACAGCATTTCTTACAGCATCCTTTAAATTCAGCTACGTGTCATAACCTCTGACTATGGGGTGTAGCTGCAAACTGTAGGAAATAACACAATTTGAAAAATGCTGGGAGTCAGTCTGGATCAGCACTGTCTAAACAGCACTGCCTCGAGACACCAGATCTCAGCTCCCACCCCTCCCTGCCCCCAAGACACACCAGTTTTGTACTTCCCTTGGCAGTTTGGGGTCACTCACAATGCAGCCTCAGCTGGGAGAGGTCCAGGGGCATCTCTGCCAGGCTGCAGGAGATCAGGAAGGAGCCTTGGGGACCCTGGGCCTGGGGTGGCTGTGGATTCAGCAGGGATGGACCTCTCCTGCTCCCTCTGGGAATCCTGAACTGGCACCATCTGGCATACACGTGTTCCCTGCACAAGCATGGATATCTTTAATGGAAGACATGCTGATTTCTCCATTCAGGGCAGATGCCAGGAGTCCTCTTTAATATCAGCAACGTTTAAGTCATGATTTTGGCTGCTCCTCATGGAAAGAGCAGAAAGGAACAGGTTCCAATGGGAGAACAGCAGCAGACCCCTCAGAACAGTGGCTGACCAGAGACCCAGCTCAGACTGGAGAGTATTAATTAGGATTAAAGAGAAGTAACAGGCCTAGTATAATATGACAGCTGTGCCAGAGAATGCCACATTTCCTATCTGCAATCCCTACTGGCAGATCTCTGTGTTATATTTTGAGTGTTTGCCAAATCACACTGGCTGCAGAATCCCCCCCATTTCTGGAAGTCACTGCAGAGGGGCAGAATTATCCATATTGAGCCCATCAAGTCCCCACGTTAATCCTCGCTCCCTCTTTGCTTTAGAACCCTGCTGACTTTCACCTGCAGTATCCTACAGTGGGTCTGGATGCTGAAGAATGTAGCCCAGGCCATGCTTTCCCCAGAAGGATTAACGGCAGGACTGTGGTTTGTTTTCCATTTAATTCCTTCTTATTTGCCCAAGTGTGGGTTTCCTTACAATACAGGCTATAAAAAGCCCTCCAAGCAGAAAACAGCAGACCTGAAAGGGAAAGGAAATAATAAATCAAATGGCAGAAGGTAGAAGAGAAGGGGTAACATTTGTAGTGCACTTTGCCCAGAATTTGTCACATCTGTGCTTGCTTGAGGTTATAAAGGTACATTTGGAAAAGCAAGCAATGGGTTTGTGGATGACAGAGCCAAACCACGGCAGCCCCGCTGCCAGACTGACCCAGAGCTGTCCTCGCAGTCCCACAGAGCCAGCTCAGCTCCCAGGGGGGCTGTGGCATCCCCACCTTCCCAGAGCACCCCTGGGACACTCCTCCAACAGCGCCCTGAGGGCAGCTGGGCCCCGAGGGCTTCGGGAGCTGCCAGCGTTTGACACACACCACGGGGAGGAAAGCCAGGGGAGGGACATCACTGGGACATCTGCAGCCAACTCAGAGCCCTCTCCTTGCAGGACACGCTGGGAGCAAACCCTGAGGTGTCACATCACACAGATCAAAGTGGTGTTCCCACTATGGAGGTGTCCACCAACCATCAGGGATGCCTTCCTTAAAGCTGGAAAGGTATGAGGAGGAGCACAGGTGAGGAGAAGGGAAGAAATACCTTTTGAAAAAAAGCTTCAGGGCTGCGGGGGATGTGAAATGCCCAAACTCAGCTCTGGTCAGTGCACAAGGGAACAGCACCCTGCAAAGGCAAAGAGAAAAGGCTCAGCAGCACCTCTGAACAGTGGAAGAGCCACCCTACCCCTACCAGGGACAGGCAGCAGCACAGGCAGTCAACTCCTGTCCTCATCCAGCTCAACAGAGAGGAAAAGGAAAAAAGAGACCAGGAAAAAATCAGGGAAAAGGCACTTTCCTGGGAGCAAGGAGCAGCTGTGGAGCAGGTTTAGGGCTACAGCACAGAGAGTTCCTCTTTGCTTGCAAAGGTGTTTGCGTCCTGAGTGTTTTAAACTCCCACTGGACTTAAAAGTCTGCAGTGGTTGAGGATGACAGTGACAAGTGGCCAAAGCTCCTCGTTTCATGGTGACTGAACTCACCCCTTTCCAAAACTCCCTTGGGTAAGGTCTGTGGGGTGCTGTGGGGGATGTGGGCTCTCCCTGCCCAGCCAGATCCATAAGCAGACAGACCTCTGCTCACACGAGTCCCACATTCCCACAGGGGGTTATTCCAGACTCTCCCTCCCAGAAGAAGCAATTCCCTGGGGGCACACACTGGGCAGGAGCACCAGGCACCAGGATGCTCCATCCTCCTCAGCCACCTGGGCTGGGGCTCTCAGCAGCACACAGGGGCCTTGGCATCACCCCTGCAGGGGATGGGCAGTGACCCCAGCACCCAGGGGTACCACACAACACCAGGTACTGAGGGGAGGCACAGACATGCAGGACAGAAGGGGACACAACAGGGAGGGTGACGAGAGAAATCATTTCAGAGCTGGTGCTAATTTTGTAGAATCTGGCTGTTAAACAAGGAACCACAATGATTTTAAAATTCTCAGTGACTTATTAAGTCACTCTCCTGCCAACTGGATTCCTTCAGCTGGCTAGACAATCTGACACCTCCTCTTAGAAAAGAATCCGCCAACATGAGCAGCTCAGTGTGACAGCACAAGGAACCACCCCAAGCTGTGTTCCCCAGGCAAAGCAGGCACTGCAGCTGGGAACAGAGCCCCTTTATGGGATACTCTGTACAAGCATGGAAAGGGCCTTGACATCTCTTGTACTGCAAAACCTGAGCCTCCAGCTGTGCCCACCATACCAAGGGGTGGCAGGGAATGTGCCTCTCCTCTGACACCCCCAGCTGAACATTCTTGCTTTTCCCTTAGTACCAGCAGCTCAAGTTTCAGCATCCCCTCAGGACACTGCAGGGCCAGGGACAAAGAGCACCTTTTGAAGGCTCTCTCTGTGCCTGTTACTCTGTGCCATATTTCTCAACTCTGATAAACTCCAGCTGACCCAAACCTTTTGTGATACCTTTCTGCAAGCAAAGAACTCCTGAAGTGCTACCCCTGAGGAAATATCAGCATAATGTTTCACATCTGCCTCATTTTGACACAAATGAAGGCTATTTTTTGTATTATATCATTACAGCATTTTTCCTGTCAGTAGCAGTTACAATTCTATTTACCAGTTACTGCAGTTACCACTTGGAATGTGTTTGTCTTTGGAAGCAGCAAAACCCTCTGGATGTTTTACATGAAAGAAACACTAATGTGATTTTGTCAAACAACACAAAAGGCATTTTGTGGGGTTTTGGATTTCCCCAAGTCCTGAATATTGCTTGATCCTACTGCAGAGTAGAGAAGATATTAAGGGCTGTGCCCTGGCCCTGGCCCAAGGTCACGGCTGGTGGCCCAGCCTGCCCGTCAGCACCGCGCTGACCCCGCACTGACCCGCGCTCCCCCCGCCACACAACATTAATTCTGACGTCTCCATGGGAATGAACAATTTTCCAACTCCAGAACAGGCTCAGGTTGGTGATCTCGGGCAGGCAGGCTCCAGGTGACAGCCGACCCTGTTACAGCCCTGTGAGCACGAAGGAACTCGTCAGCCGCTCTCCTGACGTTCGACGGGGCCGTAACGGGGCTCTGACTCCAGGGCATTGCCAGAACATCCCTACACTAATGTGTTACTCATTCCAAGGAGGCTCCAGGGCTAACCACAGCAGAGAGAGAAACAGCTGAGGACACAAACCACCAGAATAACTTTAAGCATTCACCACTAGAACACAGTATATATTAAAAATGCTGTCAGCATTTGTGCCAAGGTCCAGAGCATCTCTCCTGGATTTAGGCTTTGTTCTACATTTCATGCTGAGTCCAACAATAAATATTCAATCACAAGAATTTAATTTGAAAGTTCAGCACTTTTTAAGGCCCCTCAAAGAGAATTTAAAATTACTCTCCCAAGCAAAGGGCCTTTCCCAGCACCCAGAGTGTGGAGGGGTCACCACAGAGCCTGCCCGTAACAAGTGGGTCATGGGAGAATGAATCCATAAAGAAGCCAAAAAGCCAGAAGACCGAGGTTTGCTGCCCCAGCTGTTCTCACCCACTGTGGACCCAGTCTAGTCCAGATCAGCCACAGCTCCTCTGGCTCTGGCAGGACCTCTCTGTCAGCCAGGCACAGGGTGAGACTCACTCAGAGCCTTCACGTGGTGACATCCATCAGGGCCAGAGACTACTCTGGCTGCAGGGACAGCTGCTCTGCTCCTGAGGAACCTCCCAGCTCCCCTGTCCAGTGGCTGCAATCCCTACCCCACACACCCCAGGCAGGGGAGGTGTCCGAGCTCAGCAGGTCATGAGGCACTCCATCATCAGTCCTATTTGCTCATTAGTGCTTCCCAGCCCCAGGACGCAGCAGCACTTCACTTCCAGGGGGCCCAGCAAGAGCAGGCACCAGTTGGAGTGGGACATGGGATGTGGGCACTGCCCAGATCGGACACGGGCACGTGGGATGCGGCACCGCTGCAGACACGACGTGGGCACGTGCCTGTTGCTTCCCCAGGAACTGCACAGACCCTCAAGACCAGGACCTCTCATCCAAAACACCCAACTGCAGATCTCCACACTTTCCTGCAGTAGCTAAATCTGTTCATTATTTATCAGAGCAATATCCTTCAGGATCCAAAAGCTCAGCTCCTTCCTTCCCCACGGCAGAGTTCCCGTGACAGCAGCGACACCCAGGCCAGTGACTCCACGGCACCACTCACCCACACCACGGCCACGCTCCCAGGGCTGCAGAGCACTGTCAGTCACCAAGGGGAGTGCATCTGTCCCACAGGTTTGCTGACCACCTGAAACTGCAGGGCAGGCTGCCAGCTGAAAAGAGAGAAGAAATGAAACTCATTAAACTATTCAAAGTCAGGAATACTTGCATTTTAAAGCACTGGTACATGTGTTATCAGCCAGAGAAGCTCCTGTCTCCTAGAAGGTGCTGCTGCTGACAAGACCTTAACTTGTCAGCTGGTACATTGCCACTAACACCTGAGACAGCAAACAAGAGCTAATCCTTCCACCGTTCTTGTGCTAATGACTGCAAGAGATAATTGAATTAAATGGCCACTTGCCAGGGACACCAGTTAACTCCAGCCAGGCCCTGGTGATTGCACTGGCAGCACCAGACAAAGCCAGAAGCTAGATCTGGAGTCAGATGGTAAAGCCAAGGGAGTCTCCACCATCCCCCTTGGTGGCCTGAACCCTGGTGGCCGACCCCAACCAAGCATCCCCAGCAGCTTCTACAAAAGGGTGTGAAAAAAGGTAATTTTTTTTCCTGAAAATGCTCATCTTTTTTGCTGATAAAACAGAGGCAATTTATTTCTTTGTATATTTTGCTAATTTATCCTGAAACATTGGGTTCTGTGTGTGTTTAAGCAGAGGTTTTCATGGTGTTCCCATCCCTGGGTCCGAGCCGGCAGGAAGATGATGTTTCCCCTAACACAAGGCAATGTCTGCTGGCCTGTCTGGGGGCACCCGCAGGCTCTGGCCCCTCCTGGGGCAACCCAACACTTGCAGAGATTGAGGTGCCTGAGGTATGAACTGAAACATTCTGATAAACATGAAAAATAAACTAACCACAAAATATTTAGCTGAAGGAACAACTGGAGTATCTCCTCAGCTGATAAAATTTCCAGGTCTGTGTGATACTAAAAAAAATACTTTCCAAATATTTTCCTTTTCCTTTTGAACATTCTTCTATTGTGAGCTCCAACAGGCAGCAACGTATCTGCCCACTCACATTATTCAGTCAGGAAGCTTTGAAATAGAAAGAGGTTTGCAGAGAAGTTTCCTTGGTGGAACTTCTGAAGAGTTAGTCTGGGATAGGGGGTAAAATCCTGAGAAGTCTGTACCTGGCCAACATAAAGAGTATTTTAAAATGGAAGATTATCCATTCCTTGAAAGGGCTACCTACCTACTCTGCTGTCAGTGTTCAGCAGCAGTTTGGTTTGAAGGTCACTCCAGCACAAATAATGCCAGAAAAGGTTTTCCTGTTGGAAAACAAAGCCCTCAGACCTTCAATAAGGAGCTGTAAGGACTCATAAGTGACCATCCTCTTGGACCTCTCAGAAGCACCATGAGCCAGTGGAGATCTCTGAAGCTTCACAAACTTCTGCTGTCTTTGCAGAAAACCTGTTATGGCATTCCTGTCATCCTCCAGCCTCTGTGCATTCTCCAGGATGGCTGAGAGTGCACCAGGAAGGCCAAACCACGTCAAGAGCTAACGTGTCTCTGTGTTCCCACCTTCAGATCCACTGCTCTACGCCAGCAACCGGCTTCAAAGTCAGAAAACCTCTGCTGTGGCTCCACTCATTAACATTAAATACATGTTTAAACAAACTTCTATGTTCTATGGACATTTTCCCCCACCATGGCTCTAAGGGATGGAGGTGCTGAGCTCCTGGCAGGTATGTTGGCTCCCATCTACGAGTTTGCCATCTTCCATAAAAGAGCCGACCTCCCCACTGTGCTCCAAACTCAGCTGTGCCCAGGTGTTTCCAGAGGGCCCAGGCTACCCCCAGGCACCACTTTCACAGCAGTGTAAGATCCGTGAGGGATAACACAGGGACACCAGAGCTGTGCAGAAACACCTGTGAGCAGAAGGATGCACAAAACACAGTGGCAGTGGGAATTCCTGCCCTCGACAGTGCCGATGGCTCTGTGCAGGCTGGACTAGAGCACAGCACGGCTCAGCCAGGAGAGCAGCACTGGGACCAAGCCAGCAGCACTGGGACAGAGTGACCCTCCTTCCTGGCAAGCCCCAGGGACACACAGCAGAGAGCCACAGGAGGCCACTGCCTGAGGGGCACCCCATCCTCCCTCGCTGCTCACGGGTATGGGACCAGTGACAAATGTCTACAGCATCCTGCCATCAGCACCTCTGCACTTCAGCTCTGCAGTCAGCATGTCCCAGCAGGACTGTGCTGAGCTTTATCTTTCACCAAATGGCACATCAGCTGAGGGAAAACTGTGCCTGCCCAAGGCTGCTGCCTGTGGGTCATGGGGTGACAGCAGTGGGACAGCAGTAAAAGAAATGGTATAAAAACCCCAGGGCCTTTCAAAGCATTCCCAAACACTGCCCTGATTCCCCTGCTGGGTGTCAGATTCTAGGAACAAGCTCCCTGCACAAAGCAGTTGCAGAGCCACATCTAAAACCAAATCACCTGCCGCACAGAAAGAGCTGACAATGGCATTAGCATGAAACTAAAATTAGAGGCTAATTGGGCTCTGCAGTCACTGAAATTGATGACAGTTCAGCAATTAACATCCTTGAATTTTCTTGACTGAAATAATTCTAAAGTCTGCTCCCATTCATGCTTCTTCCTGCCTCACAGGCAGAGCCCTGGTAACCTGGCATACCTGGCAAAGGGATTCTGGCACCTCTGCCAGGGCTCGTGCTCTTGGCAGCCGTTACTGGGGTAGCACAGACCTGGGAAGAGACCTTGTGCCTGCAAATCAGCATCATTTCACAAAAGTGGGATGTGATAATCAGTGCCAGGGCACAGGAACCATCACTAACCATCACCAGTGCATGAAGACAAGACACAGCTCTTCAGAAAGCACGAGGCACAGCAGCGTGGCATTCCCTGGTCCTTCAGGCAGGTACCTCTGTCGCTGATGTCAGGCTGGTGCTGCTGCTGTCCTGAGCAAAAGAAGGAGATGCCCATGTTAACAAGTCAGGGAGTGAAAGCATCAGCTGCTCACCACCAGCTCAGGCTGCCGGAGAGGGACACAAGCCCAGCCTGAGCACATCTTGCAAGTGAATCAGAATATAAGGTGGGCAAAAACACCTGCTGAAAGGCACGTGAACCTTTCCCTTGAGCTCCCTGGCACACATCACACATTTGGGGCAGTGGAAAACACACTCTGTTTAACTGTATGTGTTATTTCCAAGTTGATCATGTTTTTCTCTAAGATCCAGAATGAGACCCAATGTGCTGCCATTGCAAGCCAGGGCAATGAAGCAACAACTGCTCTGCCTCTGCCTCAGAGAAACGTGCTGCAGACGTGCTGTGCAGGACATGGCTGTGTGCAGCCTCTTGTGAGCACACCTGCTCTGCTCTCACCTGCCCTGTGCTCACCTGCAGCTTGTGTGAGAGCTCTATGCTTTCATTTTTAATGCATTGTTCAGTACAGCGTTTGGAGTTTCTGAGCCATAAATACGTCTCCTCATGGTGGTACATTTTGAAAAGCTGTGCCGTGCTCCCAACTCCACACACACCTGAAGCCTCTGACTGCTGACAGCACTGAGCTTACAAAGCTCCTCTTCCATCCCTTCCTTCAGCACCTGCCTTGTTTTTGCTCTGGCCAGCAATTTTATCTGCACCCTCTGGTCCAGACGCTGCCCATGGCCCTTCACAAGGATCTCCCAGTTCTGCTGTACTCACGAGGCAGAACAGGACATGGTACAAGGCCTGTTTCTCACCTCGGCTGTGATGAAGACCTGGTCATGCCTGGCCCTACCAGAGCAGCCACAGAGCTCGGTGCCATCCCCACACAGCTCACTGCAGCTGCTCTCCTCCTCCCTTCTTCCTACACTTGCTGCAGGCACGAAATGTTCCCAGGCTCCTGCAGCCAGCCCTGGGGCATGCCAAGTCCATATGCTGCTGTCCCTTTCACACATTTCCAAAGGACCAGAAAATTCCCTCCTTGGAGACACACTTCTCTGTGCACAGTCCATTCAGCAGAAGGAATAAACCTGGCCAAGATGAATGCAAAAATGCATCATTGCTTAGCATGACTTCACTTGACACCCAGAGATATCAAGTATATTATATTGGGGTAAAGTAATATAACCAGTCCTATTTTCAATGTAACATTTTCTTAAATAAAATCCTTTTTTACTCATTTGCTTTAAAACTCTCAGTTTGCCAGGAATAGAAATGTGTATTATATATATTATGCTACAGACCTTTGTATTGTACTGTAGACCATGTGTTATACTACACACATTACACACCTGCAAAATACAGCCCCTGACCAGCACGGATTTTAAATACTAGATTTTTTTGACCGATGCTCCCAACTGATGGTAAGTTCATGTTTCAAGGTCACATTCAAGAGTGTGACAAATGATTGTGACAAATTTAAGGGTCAAGAAAATCCTTCCTTTCATTAAGTCCTGCCTACAGAGTGCCCTCATGCAGGAAGATGTCCCACAGCTCTGTGGGATGCCAAGATCCTGGGGTAAGCAGCGTCAAGGACCCCACTCTGGGTGAAAGCTCAGACCTTGGACTAGAAACATCTTCTGAGCAGCAGCAATTGCAGCTCACATCACAACACTCCCGACAGTAACAGCTGAAGATCTCTGTTCCAAAGAGACTGAACACCACAGTGTGAAGCTGAACACTCATGACTGCAGCAGCTTCATGCAGCTCATCCCTCTCCCTTTCCCCAAAAGTATGTGAATTGTCCTCCCAAATAGCTACTTTTCTACCAACAATATGCACACCTTTCCAAAGGCAAAGTGGAAATCCCTGCAAGTATTTCTGGTTCTGCTCCCAGTCAGAAATAACAGTAATCTGATCCACGAGCAAATTCCATTTCTGTTGCTGAATTCCTTTGTACAAGTATCTTTGCTTTGAAAATGTTTGGCAACAGTGAAGCACAGGCTAATTTTACTTATAAGGTGTGAATCAAAGAACATTTGCAAGTTTCCAAGTCACAGAAAGGAAGCATCTGTGGCCTCTCTCACCACTTCTTTCAAGAGAAAACATTACAGTTCAGCTATTTTAGATGCAACTTCATACCTGCTCACTGCGCCCCGCAGATCCCCATTTCCCACCACCCTCCAGCTCTTCCCAGGCACAGCAATGGGGACAATTCCAGAGTCTTCTCCCAGGACCTGAGGAACTTCCAGCCTTACTCAAACCTGCTGCATCACGTGGGCTGCGTTACCATGGGCAAGGTTTAGGCTGTGGTATGAGAGAGTTGAATAAATTATTAATTTGGGAGAATCCAGCAGATGCTTTTTGAAAGAAAGGGGTGACCAAGGGAAAGGCAAGCTACTTCTTACATTGCACCGTGCCAAAAGCCCTGGGAAGCTGAGGGACTAAGACACAAACACTGCTGCAGCAACAGCAAACTTCCAGAGGCTGCCTGCAGCATGACCCCGCTGCCACGGAACAGAAGGCCTACAAACAACCGATCCTTCTGCGCTCCTTCCCTGCCAGGAGAGCTCCCACTGAGCCTGAGGATGGCACAGCTCTGCAAGCTGGCTGCAGCGGTCCTGGGGAGCACACACAGAGGTTCAGCTCTGCTTCCTGCAGTCACAGAGGTTTCACAGCCACGTTCAGCAAAGCCACAGGGTCAGTGGTGCTGCCCCAGGGATGGGGTGGGACCGCCTGTGCCCGCAGCCCCAGCTGCCCTGCATGGCTCCCCAGTGTTTTATCTCTTCATCAGCTGCTCACAACAGACCTGATCTCCTCCAGCTCTGCAGGGACATGCCAAGGGCACTCTTCAACATGTCACTCCACTGTCACTACTCACTGCTCTCCAGCCCCAACAGACCATTTCGCTGCCCTGTCCCAGACTGGGAGTGACAACACCACCTTCTGCCTTAAAACAGGTCCCCAGGGTTTACTGACAACAGGCACATCAGCCTATTGTCAGCACCACAACACAGCAATGTCAGCAAGAGTGGAGGCTCCTCCACCTCCCAGCAGTCTGGGATCTGTCCACTGAATATATGGGTGAACTCCCCCAAAAAATCTGTATGGGGCACGCTTATCTGACTTAATTATTTCTGTCCATTGCTGCTCTCGGCCTGATCCAGCAGCAACATGGTAGATCACAGTCACTGTCAAACCAAATTCTTCCCTGGCAGTTTGTGGAGATGTGTATTTGCCATCTGCAATCTATTCCCTGGTTTCTGGT
Source organism: Lophotriccus pileatus (assembly GCA_035583135.1). Classification (NCBI taxonomy): domain Eukaryota; kingdom Metazoa; phylum Chordata; class Aves; order Passeriformes; family Tyrannidae; genus Lophotriccus; species Lophotriccus pileatus. The sequence goes on along the minus strand of JAWWES010000011.1, from coordinate 264,979 downwards.
AGGTATTTTCAGTGCTTTCTTTTGAAAGCTGTTTCAGATTTCTCTGGGCTTCTCTCTAACCTCTGCCAGCAAAGCCTCACACAGTTTAATTGCTGACAGCTGTGTCAGGAGAAGCATTTTACGTTTCTTTTGGTGCTCCTTTTGCTGCAGGACACCAGCTGCTACATGAAGGGCTGCCTGGCTGTGTAACACACACCAAGATGTGGAAAGCAGACCATGTCTTCTGAGAGGGGGATTTGGGGGCTTGTGATGTTTATCAGGAATAACTGCAGCTCCACAGGTGAAAACACGGAGAAGTAAAAGGCAGCTGAGCAAACAGGTGTGAAGCTAGAAGTAGTGGGCTGAATAAAAGTGAATCTCTCCTCCTTTCCAGGAGGAAAATCCAGTCCAAAAAAAAAAAAAAAGAAATCACTGCTGATTTTTTTTCCCAGGCAAAAGACGGGAAATGCTGGGCACTAGACTGTTCTCCCTTGTCTGCCAGGCTGAACTCAAATGTGAAACAGCTGTTCACAGAACTTGAGACAAGCTCTCGCAGTAACACAAGCACAAACTCTTTCTGCCATCAGTGCAGAACTGTCAGTGAAGGCTTTTGTGGAAGCCTAAGGATCCAGACACTTCTGATGCGCCTTGCAAGCACCGAATAATGTGTTCTCATTACCAGCAGAGAAAAATTAGCACCTTTTCCATATATTCTAAATCCTGAACTCTGTTTTTCTAGACCCGCACTGTACATATTGTCCTTCAGGAGCTATTCAGCATGGGCAGTACCAGTTATATATAACAGTATCTCACCCAGCACAGTGGGGCTCAATTCAGCTGATTGCAAAGACGAAGGGCAGGGAAAATACTCAGTTTTCAACATGGAATTACAGGAAGAGATCCTTAAAAATCATCTTGTCCACCACCCCAAACCATCACTGGGGACACCTTCCACTAGTCCAGATTACTCCAAGCCCCATCCAACCTGGCCTTGAACACTTCCAGGAATGGGACAGCCACAGCTGCCTTGGACAACACACCCCACTGTTTCAGCACAACCTGCAGAGCAGAGGGTAGGATTTTAGTGGAAATATCGATGCCCAAGTTTGATTTGCAGAACTCTCACATGGCCATGGGTTCAGAGCTCACACCCCTCGCTGCACCCACAAGCCTGGAGAAGAGAGGCCCGCGGCTTGTGCAGGGCTCAGTTCTCAAAGTGCACACATACCTGCAGGAGAAACACACCTCTGCCTGTACAAGTACAGGGAGTGCAGAAACAGCAGTGGCAAACCAAGCAAAAAGCCACAGAACCATGAGTTATCCAGACCCCATCCCTGCTCCAGCAGCCCTCCAAGAACTCTCTGCATTCAACACATTTTAGAGCACGAACCCCATCCTGTCAGAGAAACAGACTGTGAATCAGGGCTTGTTTCCAGTTCTGCTCCCAGTTCTCTGTGTGTGTGTACAAGTCACTTTGTTTTCCTGCTTCTTTCTCCAACCCCCTGCCTGCTGTGCCATGATGGCCAAGTGTGGACTGTCTCCAGCTACAGACCTGTACAGTGTCCCAGGCAGGGAACTAGATTGGAAGTGGAGGGCTCTGAAAACCACAGGGAGAAGAAAAAAAGACAAAAAAAAAGCACCCAGAGTCCGTGGTAGCTTTTCTGTGCAGCAGAGGAATGCCATCCTGGTTATTTTTGCCTTCTCCCCGCACAGCAGTAGATGGAGCCCTCCTTCCCTGCTCTGGGCAGCCAGACACAGCAGTACCACAGATCCCAGCTGTAGTTTCTCTGTCAGCACCGGCCAGCGCTGCTGGGGACAGCCCTGGGGCCACACGGGAGGGACCTCAGGCTCATCCTCCTGCCTGACACGTGAAACCCCCTGAAACTTGGGAATGACAGAGGGTTTGACTGGCCTTTCCTTCCATTTAGGCACTGGGGAAGGTTTTTCCTTTCTTTTGTAAACTGTCACCAGGATTATATGAAATTCAGGAGGTGTTTTTCGTTTGCAAAACCAGGAATGACAAGTTTTGCTTGCTATACTTGGAGAGAACACATAAAACTTGTATCATGGCTGTGAGCACTCCAGAATACATTATCTAGAGGATTTTATGGAAACTAAAAGTCAAGGGATCCAAGGCCAATTTCTCAACCACTGCTCACAGCCTGTGTGTGACAGCAGGACAGAGGAGGGATGAGGGAACTCTGATAGCCATATGCCTCTCTGAAAGCTGGGAAACATTACAAATATGCATGTTGGTTTTCTCTTCCCACACACCTCCATGTTCTCCTTCCAGTGATTCCAGCAGGGCCCTGCATGGATGCAGGCAGCCTTCTGGTCATGCACCACCGTCCAGAAACAGAGGCTACAGCGCCCTTAAGACAGGTCAGCCAGGTCTTCTGCAACAACAGCTGACAAATGGAATACTTCAGAGCACTGAGAGCACAATTAGGCTGCTCCCTCTTTTTCTGAGTTTTTTTGGGGGGTGGGTTTTGGTTTTCTTCGGTTGGTTGGTTGGTTGGTATGAAAATGCACCGTACATATCCTGCTTCATCCCTCTGCACATCCAAGTGCAGCCTTTAAAGAACAATCTGTGCTGTCAGGGAAGACTGGCCTCAAAACCAGTGTACAACCTGTTGTTCTCTGGAAACATGTACCACTAGACAAGCAATATATAAAACCACATTTTGACTCGTTTTAGATTCTTTGAAAAAGACCATGTTATGCAAGTGGGAAAACCAAGAATATTGTAGAGTTACACAAGATGCTGGAGATTATATTTGCCAGCAAGGTAACTCAATATACATCTATTCTGGCACTCAATAATTAAAGAGAGGCCCCCAGCAGTGAATCACAGGGTGATTTGCTCACAGCAGCAGCTCTTCACACCAGAGAGGCACCAGCACCTGCAGCCAGGCAGCAGCAACCACACACCTCATCCCACAGTCCAGCTCCGAGACATGAATGAACTGATGGTTCATTTCTCCAGAGAGAAATTACCAGAAGAAGGGAGATTAGACACCTATCCCTGAAGACGGGGGTTTCCTACTGATTAGCCTAGTAATGACTGACTTCCTAGATCCAAGACCTTATCCTGCCTCCGATCCTGCCCAGATAAAATGGTCTGTTCAGACAGGATTCATGCCTCAGCCCTAACAGAGTAAAAATCTAGGTAAGGACTTTGGCATCTGGTCCTTAATGAATAGAGGCAGACAGCTGACAAATTAAACAATTCAGAGAAGTGAAAATTAACCAGTCCTGCAGTCACGAGTGTTGGCATATGGAAAGCTGCCACTGAGCTAATAATAGAAGTGTCTACCGCAGCAGAGAGGGAGGTCCCGGCACCCCAGAGCAGCCTCACATCTGGCCACTGGAACACAGCCATGTGTTTAAGTAGCACATTCTTGCTACCTTCCTGCCAGCTGCTCATCTTCTGTTACCACAGGCCGAGGGCAGCAGCCCACAAGCAATAATGTGGCACTGGGGACAAATGGGAGTTTGGGCTCTGCCCACCAGGCTCCCAGTTTGGCAGACAAGCTTTCTGCAGACAAAGGCACCAAGGAGGTCCCTCACCAGTACCCTGCCTGTCTGGGTACACCTGCTTCACTCGTTTCAACAAAAAATGGACAACTGGTTCACTTGTCACACACTTGCATTTGCATATTCTGGACACCAGCACCTTCTCTGGCTGCTTCAGGTATCTTTGAAGAGCATAAAGCCACTTGGGGATGAGACTTCCTGGCTCACTCCAGCCTGTGGTGTGCTTTTCTTGCATGCAGCAGAGTTGTGCTGCTTAAGAATGGGAGAAGAAGCAGGGCCATGAGGTGGAAGAGGAACCAAACATGCAGGTATCACTCACAACCAGAGAATGAGAACGATTTGCAGACCGGTGGATATGCAGCTTGCACAAGATATTCACCCATTAATGAATGACAGAGGAAAGTTAATCAGGATGGATGCAGCCAGACAACAGCCAGGCTACTCACCTTCAGCTGCCTGCAAAAGAGAGCCCAGGCAGGGATGGGAAAACCAAAGCACGGGGTGTCCTACAGCAGCAAATTACCTGTGTATTACACAGCCACAGTAAGAGAAGCACACTCATGGGAAACACTCATCATGCACATGTGCAGCACTCCTGAAGATGCCACAGGAGGCTGATTCTCAGCACTTCCCCAAAGAGTGTCCTCCACTCTGTAGCCAGAGAGCTGACAAGAGATAATGACACTAAAGAGCAGAAATGAGATAAAGCACTAAAGAGGAGAGGGAGATAAAATGCTGGAGAGGAGATATGCATGAGTGCACAAACACACAGAGGAACAAGCTCCAGTATAAAGAATGGGCAGGCTGTGCCAACTCCAGCACTGAATCACTGCTTCTCTTCTTGAAGGACCTGCCCCAAGTACTTGAGGAGACTTTCAAGGTATCAAGCAGTAGAAAACTACACTGCTGGATAACACAGGGCAAACCGAGTAGACACAGAGCCACCACGCTGGTTAAGGACCCATCAGTCTATGGAGGATCAGCTCATGCTGGCTGAGGGTGGCTGGGAGAAGACCCTGTTCCCAAGGAAGCAAAAGGAAAGGAAATTCCAGGTGGTTCTGTACCCACCAACATCCACTGCAAGAGGTATCTGTTGGCTCAAGAGATGCACCATCGATTTGGGCGACAACTACAGCAGAGATAATTAGGCCATCTTCCCTCCTGGACAATAAGAGATCCAAGTGTCTCAGATTCACTAAAGGGGATTTATCTCCAACTGTCCCTTTCAGAACACCTGTGAAAAGAACAGCCTTAAGAGCAACCAGCATCTTGTTCTCCAAGTTTGTGAGCAAAACAAACACCTGGTGCACCCACACAAGCTGCTGTTCAGCCAACCCTGATACTGACTGCCCATAACAATGGCAAATGCACCCACGGCTCTCCACTGTAGGTGTATGGTCCAGAAAAATCAAGAAAATAAAGCAAGAAAATATAACCTCAGAAAGAACCTGCAAGTTCTTCTATTTAGTGTTTCAGTGCTTCCTGCTCAGAGACTGATGGTTCTGCATCCACTAATTGTCCCAGCAAATATAGCTGCTGTTTTCCACATGTGTAAGGCCCCCAGAAGCAGAATTTAGCTGACTATTTCATCCTTACAGAGACTCCACCCATCAGCACAGCATCCTCTGCCAGTAGAATGAGGGTTTTACATCATGTCTGATTGGCAACACGAGCTTCCAAAATCCCAGAGCTGCATCAGGTGAGCTCATCACTGGCCTTTTGCTAACCTCTCCTGAGCAGGAGCTTGACTCCTGCAGTGCTGACTACAGGGGACACACCTTGGGGGGGCGTTTCTTCAGGGCTGGGAAGGTTCCTCCATCAGTCAGGAGGAAGAGATGGCTTTTTCCTTGCTTGAGGTATGGGCTACTGTGGCCAGGCATGACAGGGAACACTTCTGGAGGCCTGCTCTTTCCTCAGCACAGGGTGCTGACCACAGTTATAAACCAGATTTTTGGCACCAAGCATGGCACCCTGGCCTTCTCTACCTGTGGCACTTGCATTTTCCCTCGCTTAGGTCCTTTGACACCATCCTCCTCCGCTGCCACCACGGTCTCTGTGCTCTCCTGTCCCTGCTTTAGCTTGAGCAGTGCACAACACAGCAAACTGTGAGGGGCAAGAGACAGGAGGAGGGAGTGCCAGGAAGCTTGTGCCCTCTCACCCCCTTCATCCTCTCCTGGCAAAGTGACACTGGGCCACGCACAGTGACGGTGTTAACACCACACAGAGAGCAAGCTCAGGAATTAAAATAGCAGGAACTGACAGTACTCACGGGTCTCAGAAAAGAAAGGTGATGTGGAACTGGCTTGTTCATCTTTTCCATGACAGGAAAAAGTTCAAGCCCTGTTACCAGCACAAACACAGAGGAAAAATGGAGGTGAGCTGCAGAAAGGAATCAGTTTGTCTTTCAGCTTCTTATGCATACACACCAAACCAGAACTCGGATCAAGGACACCCCCAGAAAGTGCTGGAAAACGTGTTCAAATCTTTGTTTTCCAGCAAAACTGTTTTTACAGGATACAGGTCGTTTTGGAAACCACAAGCAAAGGGTACTGAAGTGTAAAAAGTTTTTGAAAGGTCAGCAGAAAATTCCTATGGCATTTCAGACAGCCACAATAAATGTTTATAACATTATAATGTTAATCATAAATACCTTAAAGAAGCCTTACTGGAAATCACAAGTGAATCCTAGGAACTTTGACTTAAACTGGAATCTGGCTGTTTCAAATCTTGCTGCAGAAAGGTTCATAATCCTGAAAACAACAGAAAGGACACAGCAATGAAGTATGTGTAAGAATAAGATCCATTGGGGGAATTAAATAAATCTGATTCAGTAAAACCAGGATGGGATTGGATGTTGGCCTTGGCTTCAATAATTCTGAGCTGTCCCTCAGATAGGATCTGTAATTGAGGAGCTGTACTCTAAAATTAAACAATGAATTAAACTAGATTTTTTAAGGATAAAATTCTTTGTATTCTTCTCATTAAAAGCTGATTCAAACAGCCTTGTCTTTAGGGATTGCAGAGTTACTGTTGGGGTGTTATGACTTTGGCCGAATCACTACAGTTTGCCTCTTCACTGCAAGTGAAGGTTTTCCAGGGAGAAATAGCATTTGCAATAACCAGCCATCCCTGGGGCCCCAACAGCACAAACCTTAGTTCACTGTAACACAACAGCTATTCCAGATTTCCTTCTAACCTACATTATACACAGCTGGAGGTTTCATCTGCTGTAATTTCACTTGATGCAGAAGGTGATTGTCCCTCATGCACACAGCACCAGCACAGTGGCCCAGCAGCCCCCAGCTGGGCTCCAATCTCAACTGCAGGGTGTCACAGGTATCAGATATTGGTGTGTATAAATGTGGTGCACAGTTGCCCTGAAGCTGGTATACATATACATATGCAGCTCGGAAATATAACACCAAAAGCTGAGGTTTGATAAAAGCTTGGCTGTCAAAACAGGAAAGGAGGAGAATATACAGGCAGAAACATAATTTCAAATGACAAGTAATGCATATTTGTTTTATGTATATCAGTTATCTACATGGGCCTTAAAAAACATTCATACAGAATAAAGCAGATATGTCCCATTGATTTCCTTTCCGCTCAAAGACAGATTAAAACAGCAGCTTTGGTGATTTGGCTTCCAGACTTTCTCAGGTTATAATGTAAGGAGACAAAAGACATCTATGACAGGTATCCTGGTCCCTGCCTCTCCTCCTCTCTGTACTCTGTCCCTCTCTCCACCAAGAGGTTCCTTTTCCTTTCCTCCCGACTTCCTGTTCCTGCCAGTCCTGGTTTTCCTCCCAGATGGCAAACATCCATCTGCTGGCTGCAGTCACATGCAGGGAGCAGCAAGTCTGCTGCCTCGCTCTGCACAGCACTGAAACAAGCAACACAAGACCAAGCTTCACTGTAACCACAGATGTACCTAATCCACCGAAAAGTGTGGGACCAAGGTTGCAGGACACACTGCTCGAAGAAGTCTCAGACCTGGGAGTAAAACACAGAGCACCAGCTTTAGGTGTACCTGACGTGGTAGATGGAGGCTGTTCGTTCTGTGTGCTAGAGGCACATGAACACAGAACCAGTGTTAGACCCAGTATTAGCAGCTGATCACTGTCACAGTGGGAGAGATTTATGCTGTAGCACCAGATATTGAAGTCTTTACATAGTGTGCCACCTGCTCAGTAAACCCAAGGTCAGGAGACACAGGCACACCCGAAGAGATGACAGATAAAAGGACAGAGTTACAAAGACATCTTCAACGCCCATCAGGAGACCTAGACCCAGGAGGAGGGCTCAGAAGTTCTCTGTTCTCTGTGCCCCCCAATCATCACCCCCCACTTCCTCTGAGGGGTTCTCACCTCGGTAACCAGCACCCTCTGGAACGAGTCAGGACCTCTCTTGTCAGGCCATGGCAAAGGCCAGCAGAGAGCACCAAGTCTAAAGCCACAAGCCTGAAGTTATTTGAAGACACAAACACAAACGGAAAACCCTCCGGTTTAAAACATGGGTTATAAAAGCCAAGCAGTTGTGCCCAGTACTGTGATCAAATGCCATCCTTATTCCATCAGAGCTTAAAATAGGCTGGGTAACAAGGCAAACAACTATAAAAATCCCGAGCTGCTGCCAATGGACACACAGCAGGCAGTGGCACCGTGCTGGCTCCCTTCGCTTCCAGCGCCGTGGCGTTTGTTCAAGGAAAGCCTCCATTGTGCTTCAGGAACACACTGAGCCGACTGTTGGTACAGCGAGCAAGGAACCTCGCTGGCAAGCTACCCACTGTAAAGGCTCCACAGGCCCCATGCTGAAGCCAGCAGGCTCTACCACTACAGGGTGAGCGTGGCCAGACCTCGAGAGCACCTTCAGCTAACAGGACGTGGGCAGGAGTGCTCTAATTCCATTTACCCGGCCCACAGGACAAAAGCCAGGCACATGGTCCTCCCAGATCCTGCAAATGCCCTCTGCCAAGCACAGGTGTTTCTCACATTTTAGCTGCTGCCTGCATGGGCTTTGTTAGTGCTGGAGGCTGAGGCTTTGTACCAAGCCCCAGGAGTTCAGTACATTCTGTTTAGAGCACCAAAGGCACTGAATAACCACTTACATTTGCGTTTGCCTAAATGTAGCCTAAACATACTGCAAGCAAATAGCAGGAACAGGTTTAGCACTCAAGAGGCACAATTAAAAGCAAAAAACACCCATCAATAATTTGGTACTTTTACAAAAAGACCGGAAAAAGCCAATAAGAATCAGAGTAATTGAAATGGTATTTTTGCACTGCAGCAAAACCCAAAGAATATAAAGTTCAAGATCTACGCCAAGAACCTTAAAACCTATTTTTAACCATTCAGTACATTTTCTCTATAGATAAGCTGCTAAATACCATTCTGGGGTTTAGATTTTTTGCTGCAAGTGCAATCTCTGTCGCTGCCTGAGCCTGGCTGCTTTCCTCCGCAGCCGCAGCGGGATGGCAGAGGTAGCCAGCCTCCCAGCAGAGCTGCTGCATTATGAATCACATCATGCTCACCAGGGGAATTCGGGCTGGAGTGCCGAGGGTGGGCTCGAGAGAACCAAGAGGCTCGGGGTGCTATTCCTGGCGGCGCCAGCGACTCGCCGCGTGACCTTATGAAAGTGACTTAATCACCGCATGGATCGCTCTCCCAGGCTGTCGCTGTCACACCGCAGTGCTGCAAACACCGCGGGGCCTGCCCGCCTCAGGGAGGGAGAAACAGAACCAGACTGCCTGAAAAAGAAAGGAAATAATGCAGTGCACGAGGGCGCAATCGCAGCGCTGATTTCAAAGGCAGCTTGGACTGTGTTTGGAACAAAGGCTCTTACCCAAGTAGTAAAAGACAGTGTAAAAAAGGAGCAGCATCTCCTTACAGAGACAAAGCCCTTTTCCAAAATACTGCCAGCCACGGCAGCAGAGAACACAGTCACTGTCCGATTACCACCTACAAAGCTCAGGCAGATCCTGGATTGCATCCTGCAGCCTGGTTCCACAGCTCCACCTCAACATGCCACTGAGTGCTTTATTGGAACAAACTGCCTCCTCTTTCTGTGCACTGCACAATCTCACTGAGTTCACTCCTTCTAGGTTAGCTGTGCCTTTGCGGAGCAGAAATATTGCTATTCCAAGGAAAGAAACAGTGACAAGTCACTCCAGACAATGACAGCAGCCATGACTGCTAACACATGGCACAGCAAGGCTGCTGAGCAGAGACTGTCATTCTCATTTTACAGATAGGAAAATAAACCCCTTATGAAGGCAAGGACACAAACTGGCACTTTTTCCAGGTGACCAGATTAGCTGCTTTTGAATACCAGTCATTACTAGTGTTTTCTCTCCATTTGCCACGTTAATCTCATGAGAGCACATGTCAGTGACTCTGCCCCCAAACAGCTGCAGAATTTCATCTCACCCCTGGCACAGAGCAGGGACATGCCAGGGACCTAGTGCAGGTTTTGGGGCCTGCCTGAAGCAGCTGTCACGGTGAGCAGCATGACCCTACAGCACAGAACATCTCTGCACTGCCTCCTTGGCACTGGGTGCCAGGCAGCTCACCCCTCTGCCAAACACCGTCCACCAGAAGACTTGACCTTGGGGTGAAGACTTCTGGTGATCATCAGTGAGCAAGGGAGAGGCTGAGACAAGGGCTCAGACACTCCTGGCTCATACAACCCAATTCTTGCCACCACACACAAACCCAGTTTTAGTTTTGCCGCCTCTCCCATCTAGAGCAGTCTCCTTGACAAGCACATGCTGTGGTTCCTGCAATCCCACAGTAACCTTGGCTGTTAGTTCACTATCTACACATAGATTCCAACCTATTCAGCCAGAAGCAGGAGATTTTTTCCTAGGATTTCCTAAATCTTTTAATCTTCTATTTCTGTAATTCTACTTTTTAAAATTCATATTCATGAAGGGAAATTGAAGTGACCAAACTGCTGGTACCAGGGAGAGAAAAAGTCCTATTTTTCATTCTTCAGTTGCACTTCATGGCATCTCATTTCACAGTTGCCAGCCAGGGAAAAGCTTACATAAGAGTTAATGCAGAGATTGGACTTACAGAACATCTCCCTAACAGAAAAACACCCTGCAGAAACTGGGAAGGAACAGGATTTGTCTACAGTGCTCTGCTGGGGAGCCAGACCAGTGTAATCTCAAGATTTGCCAGTATTAAACATCACTTAATACCAGAGACTTGGACATGTTGGAGAGTCTAATGAAGAGGCACAAGGATGATGAAAGGACAGAAGCACTTGACATCCAGGGAGAGGCTGGGGGAACTGGGAGCATGCTTTGAAGAGAAGAGCTGGCCTAAAGGATTTCTTGAAGTCCCAGCCTCAGTTGTCCTTCAGTTCTGTGAGAAATAGGGAGGATGTGATTTGTTTAGTCTAGAAGGAGAAAGCTGAGTGGGCATAACAGATTCCTTTGCAGACAGCAATCCAGGTTTCTTCTTCCCAGTACAGATCAAGGAGTAACAGGCTACTTTTGGGGAATGAAGATGTAGGCTGAGTTTCTACAGGTGGTGCTGGAGCAGACCATGAAATGACATCAGTAGCTGATTTAAAGAAGAAAGCGGGTGAAGAGCCATCAGAACAACTGAGGTATTGCCAATCCTGCTTCAGAGGGGACCTGACTTTGCACCATATTTCACTGATTTAAAAGACACCTACGCCCTCCCTGCAGTCTCCTGGTCCCCCCCAACCCAAACCTTCGTGCTCCAACTTTTTTGCACCTGTAGGACTAAAATGGCTTTGTAAAAGCTCAGAAGGACAATGTATCTCTTTAGAAACACTATTCCACTTGCAGTGGTAAATTTCATTATTTCAGAGCTAGGAAAGCTGATTAAAATAAAAGTGAAAATCACAACCTTCTGAAAACTGGAAACTTACATTTTCCCAATTTATACTCTATGTTCAGTGAAGACAGAATTTAACCCAGTCTGTGAATTCCTCAAAAACTGTTTGGAGTTTTCAAAAATTATTTTTCAGTTCATTTAGTTAAAGCTAAAAATCAACAGAAGTATGGCTTTGTTATATGCTGTTCAAATCCACTTGGTTCATTACAACCCTAGTTAAGCCACGGCCACCTAAAGCCACCTCTAATCCTCTCCCCCATGGGCACTGAGGCCAGTGCCTTCCTGCCCTCTCATTCCTTAATTTGAGACACGGAGCACTCATTTTCCAACTCCACAGATTCAGGTCTTGGCCTGAGCTTCACATGGTAAGTAAAGTGAAAGCAACACTACCAAAAACCTTAAGTACTAGCAATTTCTTTTTTGAAATAAGAGGTTGGGCCCCATTCGCTGCTGAACTAGAAAATGGAAGAGACTGGTAAGGAAAGAAATCTGGGCTCAACACTGATGAATTTAACTTGCTAATAGAAACGTCCATACTGCACATCTAAGCAGTAATCAAATACCCTAAAACCACCCCAAATCAGCTTGAGAACACTAAATAGTTGCCTAGCCAAATACTACCTCCATTCCAACCAATGCATTTTTCAGTTGCGTTGCAAATGGTGAATTTGCTTTCAAAAGTTTAGAGCTTTAAAACTATAAAGTGCACTAGCAAAAAATGGGCAGTTTAATTAGCTAGAAGCCGAATTTTGGTAAGTAGGTAAGGCAAAAACTTGAAGCCCTGCCCTAACATTCACAGAATACATCTTTGTTTGTTTTTTAATATTTTTAAGTGTTCCTTTATGGTAGTCTACATTTGTCTTAAAAAATTTATCTTCAATATTGGAAGAGGTGCTTCTGCTAACACTGAATTTCTATTTCTATGCTGTGCTGAAGCCATGGAGAAATTCAGACTAACACACCCTCTTAAGTGTGTTCCAAACACTCAGCCTCGCCTTGTCCTTCAGAAGCACCTGACCAGTAAGATTAGTCAACACTGCTCCGTGCTCTGTCACCTCCCGTTTGCAAGAGCTGGAATTCTCCGTGCACAGCATGGGATGCAACAGGACAGCAGTCACTGGGGGAGAATACAAACGGACACGTATGCTTGTGTCTGCCCAGCTGGGTGGGGACCCATTTGTGCAAGGTTTCTTTAACACATCAGATAAACCCATGGCTACAAATTCAAAACTGGCTTTTGCAAGTGGCAGATTTTAGGGAGCTGCCAATGAGGCACAGCCCGTTTTGGTGGCCAGCACCTGCTTGTTGATGAGAGAAGGACACTGCCTAACGATGGGGCTGCCACAGGAGGAGGGTGATCGGCACGGCCTCTCGCTCAGTCAGCGAGCCACAGACATCTCCTGCTGCCCAAGGGCCTACTTTGCATTTGCCCAGTGCCTGGTCCCACAGGGCTGGTTTTTGGGGAGATCCTGAAGCCTCTGGAAGCACAGATCACTGCCCTTGGTCCTGCTGATGTCAGGCTGAGCATCATGGCAACCCGCTGACTCAAAGGTGCTTTACTGTCACCTAGCAGACCATAAATTGGTGTTGAAACTATTGAGAGGTAGATAAAGGCAACTCAAACCAAGTTATCCTTTCCCATGTATAACATTGGTTGTTCCCAGTGATGTGGCTGGCAGATGCTGGCAGTCTCTATCAGCAGGGACTACCGCCAAGCCTCACCAGGACCAGTCTGGCAAACTGGAGGCTTGGGGTTCTGCAAACTGTCCGATGCTCAAGAGTGAGCAGAGACCCATAATGTCTTTTTGATAGCAGAAATAAAGCCAATCTTCACCAGGAAGGATGTTATGGGCCAGAATCCACATATAACATCAGCAAGTGGAACATGTGCCAGCCTGGTAGGGACATCACTGTCATGCAGCAGAGTCCCAGGGCTCCTCTTGCTGCTTCCAACTCCCTCCCTCTGCCAGCACAGCCCAGTGGCAGGGCAGGATGACTCCACTGGAGTGGCAGCACTGGGACTTTCTCCATGCTAAGAGGTGAAATGACTACATGAGCTGGTGTAATGCATTCTGATTCGCTTCTGCTACAGCCCGCGCTGTCCAAAGGCCTGAGTTGTTTCCAAGATGCAGATCCAAATTAACTCAAAGTAAAAATAACAAAAATCAGCCAGTGCTTTACAATTCAAATTCATCTGAAGATGCAAAATTGAATCAACCCAGATTCAAAACCAGATTTGTATATAAACAGATCAAGCTTGTTCAGTCGTGGATTTATGCCACTTCCAGCGATTTTCTAGTTCTGTCATGTTCCTGCTAGGTTGTGGACCCAGGGGTGCAACATTTCCCACCTGCTCCAATCACAAACATACCGTGGTGTTCCCCTTGTATTTCTGCTCTCTCCTCGTGGGTACAGGGGTAGATACATTGTTTGGAACAGCCCTACCTGTTGCCAGGGCTTTGCCTCACAGCTGTCTCTGGGGTTTATAGCACTGCCAGGCCACAATTGTTCCACCTGCATTTGCCATGCCAACAGTCTGTCTCAAATGGAAATATTTAGATTTGTGAAAAACAAATCAAGTAGTTCCAAGAACAGGGAACAAGACAGTGCTTTATTTAGAAAAATATTAACCACTGCAGCCTCAGCAGAGAGTTTGGCAGACGAGGAACCAGCACGCCACAGAGAAACAAAACCCAGAGGGCAAGTACTGCAGAACAACTGTACTGCACACACAATGCAAGCTCTGCCCCAAGGAATTATATTAGAACAAGGTTAATTATTTCTACTGGACTAATACTTTCCATTTAATTTATTTTTTTAAAATCAATCTGCATAATATACCCTGGCATCCTTTATGTTTCAATTTTGCTTACAGTAATAAAACTAATTCTGCAAATCATCTCTGGCTACATGTTATTTTTATATCCAAGAGCACCGAATGATAAAAGCTTGGCAGCATAGATCTAAGAGAGAGAAAAAGCATTCATTCTGCTTCCCAAACATAGCACAACAAGACCATGCTCCACAGCCTGATTTTAAAGCAGTAGGATGAAAATGACTCAGCCTACGTTAAAATTAGAGGTATGATGAGAGCTGCCTTTGGCTCCCCCAGCCCGGGTACCGGGACGTTCGGGGTGGATTCCCCGAGCCCCTCTGTTCCTCCAGCCCCCGGGAAGCGCCACAGCCCGTTCCCCATCGCAGCAGAGCGGGTGGGCAGCCCAGGGCCCCTCTCCCACTCCCCACAGCAGGGGCACCACCAACCAGAGCCTTCCTCGAGTCAAACACCGACACTGCTCGCACAGCCAGGAGGCACCTGGCTCAGAGCCACCCAGACACGGCTTTCTGTGCCTTCCAGTGCTTCTCTGGGCTCAGAGGCAGACACACCATGTTTCAGAAGCCTCTTATAATGGATACTTACTCAACCTCACCCTATATATATATATATATGTACACACGCACATATATATACATGCACACACACACATAGATATTTTTAACATACATAAAGAAATTTTTTAAAAATCAACATTTTGAATGCTAGATCGAAAAAAAAAAGCATTAACTGGAAGAGTTCACTAGTCCAAATGACCAAATCAAAACATTCCCATTCCCCTCCTCCCAGATACACTACTTACAGCCAGCAGGAATGTGTCACAGCTCAGCATTCCGGCCCACTGCCTCCCCAGGCTTTTCCTTTCTCCTGCAGGAAATCCTCCAGCTGGCCTTGCTTTGTTCTGTAGCATATTTTAAATTCAGCTTCCTTGCATCAATTGAATTCAGGTGCAGCAGGGGCTTGGTACCTGCACGTGGGTGTTTTTCCTGATGAGATTTCCTTACTCTAAATTTCCTTACGAGCAAATTAGAAGCAAAAAAAGAGAAAATAATAATTCTTTCCGTAATTTTCTGCCTTTCTGCAATATACACACACATTCCCAAAGAAATGTGAGAAACCAATTGCCACTGAAGGACTCTGCATCTCCCAGCATGGATGAACCAAGTCCTGCTTAAGTTCACGCTGAATGGTTTGCTCAAAGAAATTTCTCCTTCACAAGAGAATTTTTGATTTCCCCAAACCTTTATGTTTAGAAGCAAAATTATTTACAAGCTGGTTGTCATAAAACACCATGGGCCAAATGTTACCCTGGACATTGATTCTGTGGAGACTTAATGCATATTGTGTCTCTCAAGGTTTCTTGGGCAGGGCCATGCCCACAATGGGCAGTAGGTTTCAAGGCATGAGGGGCTCAATGCTGAGGGCAGAACCTTGGGGTCTGTTCCCCCAGACAGCCCTGGCTGTGATGGAGCAGCACAGGGACAGGCAGGAGGCACAGGTTATGGGTGAGCAGGAAAACCCAACCCTGTTTGGATGCAGGTAGAGCTGGAGGGCATGCATCACTCTTGTTTCAGAAGCAGCACCCTTAGCCTGGGGCTAAAAGAAGCAAAATAGGGAGTGAGGTAGGTCACTTCCCAGGCAGATCATCCTCAGCTGGGTTTTGTTTGGTTTGGTTTGTTTGTTGTGGGTTTTTTGATGCTTGACAGCTATTACCACTAAATAGCAGAACCTGTGACAATAGAGAGAACATAATTGCTTTGCTCTGAGAACATGAGCAGCACTTTCACCAAACAAGAATGGACTTGTTGGGTTGTTTTCATTCTTGGCATAGCTGGGCATGTCTTATCTCCAGCTCAGAAAAATGGAAATGCATAATGAAGACAGCCAGTTGTCTTATAGGTAACTGCACACAATTCCCACCACAGGACAGGATTGTTGGCAAGACATGGTATCAGTAAAGGGAAACTTAATACTGCCAGCTGAATAGATGTCACATTTCTTTCTGCAAAATATTATGTCTACTACTACTTGAAATAGCACAGCTGAGTGATAAAATTTAAAAAAAATGTGAAAAATATTTTCTCTATTTTCAAATCTATTTGCCTTGTGAATATTGACAGCACTTTGTTTTGTCAGAGTCATGTTTTATGCCCACAGAGCCAGAACTTCTCCAACCCCTACACCCATGTTCTCATCAAGAGCAGCAGAGCTTAAACAGATTCTGCAGCAGCTCATACAGGACCAAGAAAGTAGGCTTGTTGTTTGTTTTTATCTAAAAAGAAATAGCAATAAAATAACCTCATACAAGAATATTGTTCTTTAATGTCTGCTGGCTGAGGCCTGGTCCTACAGAGACTGAAAGGATTTCATGTTGCCAGAACCTTCCTTCCATGAATAGGCACTGATTTCATGTACTAGTTTAGGATCAGGTCTTAGAGGATGCTATTTTTAACCACATGAAGAACAAGCATGTCTAAAACACCTTAAACCCTCCAGCTGAGGGTATATATATTTTAAAGCCATTCTAATATGTGCATAATTAATGTGAATATTACTCAGCAAAGGGTAAACAGCAAGTGTTGCAGTAACTCTAATGTCACTAATTTCATTACTCTACTGAAATATGCTACTGTACATGAACTAGTACATTATGAAGTGTTATAAATAATTAAAACTAAACCTGCAACTAACAAAATGAATGAAACAAGAACATTCTGTAACCCAGTGTTCCTACCCAACTTCATAATTTTCTAATTTGAGTAAAACACTATATCTGAGTCTGTATGAGCACAGAAGGGAATTTGCTCATATCACTTACTTGGTTGGAAAGAACCTTGGTTGGAACATGTTAAAACCTGCCCACTGTGACAGGACATCAATACACGTGCCCCACAACATAAACTGCTCCTCTGCCACCCTTCCCAGGTTCCAGGTGAAGCCACAGCAGCGGGGACAGTCCAGGTCAAGGTGCTGCTGACGCTGGGACACCAAGCCCTAAGAAGGAACCCATCCTACCTGGTCTCAGAGGGTGGGGAAGGAGATGGGCTTGTCCAGCCACCCAGACACAGCTTGGCGCTCAAGGAGGTGAGCAGGAGGGAACTCTGTAAGCAGCCAGGCTCTCCCACAGCAGTATCTGCTGTGCTGCACCGTGGGCAAGGCTGCATGCTGACTGCAAGGCACAGGCAGAAGTAGGTTCTACTTTGGCATGTGAAGTTGGAGCAGTTCAGCTTTTGAGATCTAGAGACGGGAAGAGACAGATGAACAGCATGTGAGTGATATAACTGTATCTTTTAGAGAGATTTTTAAAGCAGACCAAAGGTGCTTTTGTGCAACTTGTTGAACTGCTGCTCCATTCCTTCAGTCAATAGCAAGTGTCAAATTGTTTTTGCAGAAGTTTTCTGTTTTATTTTGCTTTTTAATTTTCATTATTTGGTTTCACTGAAATAAAAGGTCTCTTTTTTTAGACAGACATAAAAGGGGCTGACAACTTCTGCTGCTTCATTACCTGCAGGTGAATTCCATATTCCATATTCTGCTCCTTCACTCCTCTTGGCTTCCTGCTCTGTCTTCTCTGAAGTACCACAGAGTTTTCCACCTGCCTTTTTTTTTTTAATTTTTAATTTGTTGGTGTTTGTTTACAGGACAAAAAGCTTTATCAGTTAATCTGCTGTTTATGCTGCCAGCCCTGACGTTCACTGTAACAGAGCACCATCCCTGCCAGACCCCGTCCCCCTCCAGAGCAGCAGGTGGGATGCTGAGGGGGATTAGCCCCAGGATGAACCCTCAGGGAGAAATACCCATGGGGAGAGAGCTCTGACCTTGCTTCTGCAGCCTGCAGGAAGGGGGTCCCTACCTCCCTGTAGCCCACCACAGCACAGAAGGGTCCTTGGTGGCACTGGCTGAGGTTGGAAGGTGGGCACTCCTGGGCTGCTGGCTGGCTGCTGGGCTGCATCCACCTCCCACCAGTGGGACAGAGGGGAGGCAGAAGGGAAAAGCCTCCCCTACCTGCATAAGCCTGAGTTGTGCAACTACACCGCAAATCATTCAGGACAAAAATCCTCCTGCTCCACAGGGTAATGGAGCTCCCCTGGCAGAGCTGGGGCAGGCACAGCAGGTGAGAACAGCCCAGGGGAGAATCTCCTCTGGAACTGCCCTCTGACAGTGAGAGAAAGGATCCTCCATCCATCTGTCCTGCCCACCCTGGCTGTGACAACCTCCGCGGGAAGCCAAGCCGGGGACTGACAGCCCGTTCTAGCACAGACAGCCCACAGGCCACCCCAGGGGCTCCCAGGACCATATGAGGAGCTTTGTCAGACCCAGAGCAATGCTGGGAAGAACAGGATGCTCCTGCAGGGATGCACTTCTCTGGGAGATCTCAACTTCTGGACAAAGTCGTGTAGCTGAGAGCAGAAGCCTGTAATACCACCCTGCCATAGATGAGGACACCAGGGGGGTGTGCTGGGTATAAGCAAGGACATTCATAATTCTCTCTTTTTTACAATAAAGACTGATTAATCCTGTCCTTGCTAATCTGCCGTGACAGAACAGCTGACACAAGACTCCTCCAAGCTGCAACGGGTGTTTACAGCTGCAGGAGCCAGAGGTTGTTAAGCACAGAGTTAACTCCCACAGACCAACTATTTCCTTCTTTTTTTTAATAACTATTTCCTTAAGCAAGTGTCTCCTGGTATTTTAAAAATTCATTTTAATCAATTTAAAATTAATAACGAAGTAGCAAAATCCTTAGGGCCTGACAGCTCCAATCCCTGGCAGGCTGGAAGTGATGAGTCAGCTCCAGCAGGGCCGCCATGGAGCGCGAGGGCTGAGCTGAATTAGGTCACTCGCTTTGCTCGTCAGGAGTGGTGCCTGTCCCTGCCACTGGATGGTCTCCTCTCTCTGAGGAGAGCTGTGGCACTCGGAGGCACTGATGTGGCACCTCGCTGCTGCTGCTGCTGCTGCTGCTCCATCCTGTGTATTTATCGGGCAGCAGCACAGCAGAGCCTCTCCAAGAGCAGGGAAAGGACAGTGGCAGCAGGACACAGCACACACGGGGCCCTGTCCCTCTCCCCAGTGACACACGGCATCTCCTCAGACTCCTGTCCTGTCCCTAACCCGTGCTCTGCTTGGCCAGCAATGGGAGCCAGCAGTGTCCACAGGAGTCCTCCAGCTCCTGCCTCCACCCAAAGCACAGCTTATGCTCAGGCTCAGCTCTGCTCACTCCCCAAGGGAACACGTGCTCCCAGGGTGCCAGAGCAGAACCACTGTGCTCCCTCACTAATCCCCTCAGCCATGCCAGTGTTACCTGTGTCTCTGGGTCACCATGGCACTGGGACACCAGCACCCAGCAAGGCCAGCCTGGGTGGCAGTGGGAGGCTGTAGGAAAGCAGAAATGTGCTGCCCCTCTCCCTGCACCCAGGTGCTGCTGCACAAGGGGGTTGAAGAGCTCTTACAGCACTCTTGTGGAATGCAAATTCCTGGTCTGCAGCAGGGGAACAGGAGCAGCACCATCAGAAGGGCAGAAGCCCACAACATCCCTGCACTCAGTCCTCTGCCTGCTGATCAGGTTTGGGTTCCCCAGCACACCCTTCCCTGGGAGCCCTGACACCAAGGGTCATCACAAAAGATGCACAGTGTGACTGCTGTTCCCCTGGCTGGAGAAGGGGACAGGAAGGCTCTGTGCAGCCCTCTTGGGCACAGCCAAGCTCTGCTGGAAGCAGGCAGGCTGCCCATCAGCTGGAAACACAGGTCTGAATCACCAGCCGCTTGCAGCACTTCTCTGAACACATCAGTGACCCACAACAGGGACGTCACCTCTGCATCCCTGCCCAGCTCCACTCTGGGGTGGGAAGAACTGGCCAGGTGGGAAAGCACAGATGTCAGCTCGGCTCCCCTTGCTGTGGCAGCTGCCCAAGCCCTCCTGTCCCGCTGATGCCAGCTATTCCTCCCCAGTGCTGCAGCACCAAGACACTGGGACACAGCGAGGGGGTCCTCCTGGTGACAGGGCAACAGGCAGGGCTTGGATGGCTCTGACAAAGGCACAACACAAAGAGCTGCCTGCGCTCTCCTGGAACCAGTTTCTCTTCCCATACAAGCAGTGGCTCCAACTAAAAGGTGCCTCAAGTAATTACCTGAATGCTCTTTGGCTGGAGCTTGTAAAGGAGCTTATACATACTAAACAAGAAAGATCTTTTGTCTATAACTTATTCTTTACTAACAAACAAAAGGTTTGGACTGAATCCATTCTAAAGCAAATTCTACAAGGACCTTATGCTAAAATTATTCAGTAGAAATAACTGAACAAAGCCCAGGGTATTTGAGAGGGACTCACCCCAAAAAGCAGGGTCTGTGGTTTGGTTGGTTTGGTTTTTAAAGAAATTTTTTTGACATTAACATGACAGAGCAGTAAAGATTTAGCAATAGCACTACATTAGCTCCATGAAACACGCTAAACAACTGTTCCCTTAACTAGATCAGCTGCTGGAGCCAGTGTTAAGAGTCACCACTATCAGATCTGAAAGCAGCAGGGAATTCCTCACTAATGCACTGGAGGACAAAGGACCTTCTCTGTGACAAGGGCCTGTACAGTGCCAGGTGCTGGCACTGCAGCCACTGCACCCTGATACACGTGTGCCCACACAGCCTGCTGCTCCTTCAGGACAGGGAACCCTTGGTGGCAAAGTGAAATAATGCTGCTCTACGGATTGCTAAGTTTTCCCTTGCAACAGGTAAAACAGCCCATGTTCTACAATCAAGGTAATCATGGCAACATGGAGCTCTTCTAGACAGAAATACAACAGCTGCTCAGCATCAGATGCTCTGCTATATTTGGAATATATTGCAATAGCAGGCCCATGTGTCCCAGAGTGAGCATCACAGGCATTCCTGAGATAAATAACAGAATTATTTAAAGACACAAGCAAAGTTTTCTTTATCTGTCAAAAAGCAGGTAAGAAGAGAACACAATGACAATTTCTCTGCAGGGCATGCCTAACAGCACCCCACAGCATTTCCAGCATATCCAACTTTCAGCTCTTTCTGCCATGGGCCTGAGAGTACATTAAAGGGTGCTAGTGATTATAAAGCATGTACTAGAACAAGGAGATTCTCCTGCAATATTTTCATTTTCATGTAAATTAAATGTACATTATAATTTACACCACTCTTCTAACAAACAGGGAAAGAGGACTGCAAGTGTAGCAGCAGGCATGCATACCTTCATTTATTCTTCCCTATTTTTAACTTGTGGTTAAACTTAACAGACTTCCAAGTGCAAGTAGATTGAAGCTCCATCTAGTGCCAGGGGCTGGGAAGTTACTGAGAGATTTGCACTCCAAAAATAGCAAACGTGATCACAAAAGTATGGAGGAGCAGCAGACAGCCTGGAATCCCAGAGCTGTCCCACGCAGTCGAGAATGCTGTGGAAATGCTGTTACAGTGTATAAGGGCTTCATGTTAAACTGCTGTACCTTGGGCCAAGCAGAGCCTGGACTGGGGCACAGCCCCCAGAACAGCTCTGCCGTGGTGAGAGGAGTCCCTGTGCCCGGCACCTTGTTCCCCCCATGCTCCATCACCAACCTGCCCTGCACGGCTCCTCTCTGTGCATCCAGGGACCCGGGCCCTCCTGCTGCACCCCAGTTCCCCCAGCTCACCTCCAGCCAAGCCAGGCCAGCAGTGCTCTGAACTGCCCTTGTGAAATACACAGCTTGAGCAGCTGCCAGCAGGTTGCCACTATCTCCTGCATGGACACCTCCTAACGGTAGCAGAGAAAATGGGTGTCTATTGCCAACACACAAACATCTAGCTGCTGCTGATGTTCCCTTCCTCTCCTTTTCTGCATTGTTTTTGCAATGACAGCTAATAGAACTGTACCTGTTTCTGGTTCTGTAACCAAACCATGTCCCACACTGTGTGCATGCCGCTCTAACCCAAAACGAGGTTTGTTTAAGAGAGGACAGTTGTTCTGATTGTTCAGTCAAAGCAGTAACATTTTTTTTTTTACATACTGAAGTCATGTATTTTCATTTAAGAAAAGTGATCCTCATTATGCATTTTACATTTGAGCTTCAAACAAAACTAAGCTGGGAGAAATCCTTTCACTCTTGTTAAATGTAGCACACCCGAGTTACAAGGTTTTAAAAAGCACATGCCAATTGGGTAGAGCACAGACAAGCTGTAGTAGATGCATCTGTCCCATGTTCACCCTCACATAACCTGAGTACGCCCCACAGGAGCACCACTGTTGGAACACAGGGGACCAAAGAGAGGTGTGAGCAGCAGAAATAATTCTGTCAGTGCTGAAACTATGTAGTACTTCAACTATCAAAAATTCACATCAAAATATTCTAAATATTACAAATACACTGGTGCTTCTTTGACGAGCTAACAGCAGGTGAGTTTGCTGCTCAGAGTTAGGATTGAGATTTTTGTGGCTAAAGAAAAATTTAGTAGCAAATTAAAAAAACTGCAAAAAAAAAGGAAAACATTTAGCCATTTCTGCTTCATTCAAACAATAAGATTAATTTGTAATTTTATAGAGCATTATAAGGTTAGAACTGTATCATTTATCTGAGAGAATATGTTTTTAGAACATGTTATTTTGGACATACATTTGGACATACATTTAGAATTATTATTAAATGCTTCTGCAGACAATGAATATTTTGGGTAGAAATTGTGTATCACAGATAAATTTATGTATCTATGATCCAAGAGTCCTCTGGATTTTAAACAAGTAACAGGCATTAACAGCAAAATTATCTGTGAGCAGAGGAGAAAATAGCACGCAGACAAACATATTTACAGATATGCCAGTGAAAGGGAGCTGAATGAAGGAAATAACCCTCTGAACAAAGCTCCAGAGCTCCCCGGCTGGGCCACGGGGGCGACGGAAGGAAAGCCAGGCAGAAACAGTCCCTGCAGACGCGGAGCTGGGCACACAGCCCGGCCGGGAGCGCTCCCAGGGGTCCTGCAGGAGGGTCCCCAGCCCTGCTGTGCATCACAGCACCACACGACAGCAGCTCCAGGCTGGGGGGTTTCTTAATGTGTGCTCACACAGTGCAAAAAGTCAGATCACCTATTAGATAAGTAACATTGGATCCACCAGGAACTGTAAGAGAGAAAAAACCCAAGCAGATGAGGCCTGAGCAAAGTTAAATGTTCTCTTTCATCTCCCATCGTTTCTTGCTGCAGTCAGTGAAGTGCTCAGAGATCACAGGTTCAGACTTCACACCACAGGAAGACTGTTGCCTGTGTTACCACACTGCACAAATATCTGCAGAAAAAATGACTGGGTCAAGATCCTGTGCCTGCTCTGCTCCATTTTCCACCTTTCTGCTTTCTCTCCCTCTAACTTAGTGCTTCTCCAACCCTCTTACTGCATTTCTTAGCCTCAGTTTTGGCTTTTCAGATTAACTTCCACACAACCTTTCACCCACCGCAAAGTCAGTTCCCAGAGGCATGTGATGAGTCACCACGAGCTTGGGCAAAAGAATGTAAGGACTTTAAGATTGATGATGCTCCCACCTTCCCTGCACTGGGTCAAGCTATCTACCAACTTACTGAATTTCACAGTATATACCCTTGTTTCAGAAGTTCATAACTGAAAAGTTAACAGTTACCTATTTGGGTTCTGTTTGCTTGATTAAAAGCAAAGCAAAACGCTGCAGGATCTAAGCACACGGAGGAGCCCAACTATTTGGTAACTGTGAAAGCATAGAAAGCTGGGTCATATGGGCCTAATTCTGCACTTCTCACTCCTGTAGGGACTCCCATCAAAGACACCATTATGAACCAGAGATTACCTGTCCAAGTAAGAATTTACAGCTAATGTACTTTAATTTCTAGGATTAACGTTTATTTTTTGTTGGCCACCAGCGAAAATCTACCTTAGAATTCCTAAAGCTAAGCAAAGTTCCATGACTTCAGACATCCTTTTTAGCGCATTGGCCAGTTTAGAAACCACATGCACAAAAAACTGTCCTTCTTCATATTTTAAGTACTTCTGGAAGCCACTGAAATGGCAGCAACTTCATACCCTTATCTGACGTAGCCATATCCCTACACTTGCACCTAATTTTCGGAGTTACATCTTGGGTTTGTTCTGTTTGAATTTGATGGTCAAATAGGGGATAAGGAAGGGAAACCCCTCAGAACTGCTTACATAGCTGATCCTTAGGAAGACAAAGATTTTGCTGAGCTATCTGTATCGACCATACCAGGCCAAGCTCCTCTGCAGGGACAAAACTCTCATCCACACGTGGAGTTACACCACTGTTCCAAACAGTGCAAGACCCATCAGAAAAGCACCTTTTTTTTCAGAACTTTCTGGCTGGTTTAAGCACAGCTGTACAGGGCTCTCTGCAGTGCAGCCACAGCTAAGCTGACATGGGACAGGACCTTCTTCATGCACAGGTGTAGCTGTGCAGCAGAACTCTGAACTAAGGTCTTAATGGTTGCTTCATTTTGTATGACTGCACTTTTTAAACCTAGCTTCAAGTTTTCCACTCATTAATATGTCATTTTTACAATGTGTTTCTAGCTAACACTCATCCCAGCCTTTGGAGGCTCCCTGGGTTTTCAGCCAAGTGCCTCAGGTAGCCGTGGAAGGACCTTGCACAGCTCGTACCCTTACGAGGCTGACACAGACGCTCCCAGCTGCCACCGGCTGACTTGTTGCACTCGTAAATCAGTGTTCTCCTCTGCACTTCCGAAAGCACTTGTGGCGAAGAGAGAGCCCGCCACAGGAACTCGGTGTGGGCAGGAGCTGAAGTCACCAGAGCAGCGCCCACACGGGCACCAGCTGCCGGCACCGGAGCCACAGCGCGTCAGCCCCACTCCTGTGAGGTTTAACCCCCACAGAAACCCTGTTCTGCTGCTGGTTGCTTGCCCTCCTGTCTGTACAGAAATGCTGGTCACAGTTATCTGCAAATGGTGAAAAACATGATGGGCTTGGTGAAAAACAGGTAGAATCTGGGACATCGTACCAGTTGGACTCAGAGGTCTTTCCCAACCTAAACGATTCTACTGTAAGTAATCCTGCCTTTGGCTGTCTCACCATTCTGAGCACAGCAGCAGCTCTGGTAGTTACAGGGCTTGACAGAAAACCCCAAGTTACATTATTAACAAAATATAGCCCTCCTTCAAATTTTTGGCCAATTTCAACTTTTCTGTTAGCAAGATAAAAGCAGTGAAGTTTTTCACGAAGCTATAAATAGTAAGTACACTCTGGCTAACCACAGACGGGACTTTAAAATTCCTTCAAATTATTATTTGTCTTAGATGTGATCCAACATCAGCTTCAGGCAAAGTTCTGATCCAAAGGAAAAGTAATTGTTACAAGCTGCACAAAACCCACCAAACTGTGGCTATAGCATGCAATTAAATTCCAGAAAGAACAACAACCAGGCAAAATATAGGAAGGGACTAAAATGCAAGAAATTACCATTTTTCATACAGTTATAGCTTACAATCAGCCCATTTTATACATCCATCAGTCCAGGTACTGATCTTAAAATGACCCACTACATCTATCAATTTTAACAATTATATATATATATTTATACATCCTTCACTTAACAAATGCCTCAGATTCCAATTAAATCTCACAACAAAAAGCAATATCCTGGAGGTCCCTACTCTTATAATCTTTAACATATAGAGTACACCCTCATTTTCTTAAATCCAACAGACTCAAAGGTGGTGCTGCCGTAGTGTGTATACAAATAGTCTTATAATAATTGTAGAACATAGAGCACAACCAAATGAGTCACCCAAGAGTGAAAACAGAATTAAAGGATCATGATTTTCAGAAGCAGCACTGGTGACTGCTGAATTTGCAAATTACACAAGCTACCTGGTAGCTTCATAGCATTAAATAACAGTAACCCAATTTAGACTTCACTTCCTAAATATATTACTAGAGTTATTTCACAAATAACATGACTGGAAGCTGAGCTACCAAAGCAGGTGGCAAATCCTCTACTCTCATCCTTCTAAATGCCTTGGAGGGGGGGGCATGCGAGAAGGCAAGACCTCTCCAGGCAAGAGGAGTGTAGCCTTTGGATAGAGTCCTGGAAACCCACAGGTTCTTGTGTGGGATACCTGCCTGCTTGTGTACCAAGCTGCCTGCTATCCAGGTGAACCCCCCTCACATCAGCCAAAGGATAATGATGTTAGCAGAGCAAACAAGCAGCTCCTAAATGCCCAAGGCCTGTCCCTGGGTGATGAGATGGCTGCCTCTATATTCATTAAAGCCACTTACTAAAGTAACACAATTGGAATCCTTACTGCAGCCTGGGGAAAAAAACAAACACAAACCAACAAAAAAGTCAAACACATTTTGGTTGAACTCTAAAACTAATGGACTCATCAGCCTCACATTCATTTCAGATGGATGCATTCCATTCTGAGCCAGCAATGGTGTTTAACTGGGACCTCCTACAGACCAGCATTAAAAAGAAAAGTGACCCTCAGTGGCACCTTCAGACAGAAGAGAACATTTTCTCCTTCTCATGGAAGGAATCTGTGAAGGGAGGATGATGAAGGCAATCCAAACTTCACAAAAACCTTTAGTTATTTAAAAAGCCAAAAGCAATGTTAAAGCCTGTAACTCACTGGTAGATACAGTGATGTCTCTGGGATACATGGATGCTGCTGTCCAAATTCAGAGGGGGAAAGGCACTGTGAAAATAAAACAGAGAAAAAACTTAAGGAATTAAGCTTAAATATGCAAATGAGCTCTTCTCCAAGTACCTAGTAATCCAAGCAATTAGTAGAAAACAACACTCCATGCCATGACAACTGAACTAGGTTTTGAAAGGGCGAAGAACACCCTAAAGTATGCTGTAGGGGTATCCATTACAAATATCTGGGGATATAACCTCAGGAAAAGGCAGATTAATTTACTGCATACTATGCCGTGACATATTCAAGTATGAGATCTAACTTCTTGAATTATAGCCACAAAGCTATTGACAGGGACAGCCATCACATCCCAGTCACAGCAGAGATTCACAACAGACACCCTGCAAGGCAAAACCACCCTGCTCAAAAGGAGGTGATCCCCCCATGGATTTCAACGACAAGGAAGACAGACAGAGCCATTGCCCAAAAACACGGCCTTAAAGTTGCTGGGGAACATTTCTACGCCCCACGACAGTGCTGGAGCAGCCGTCCTGCCCAGGGCCCAGCATCACTGCAGCAAACCACCACCAGCAGCCCCGGCTGTTGTAACGCAATGTGGAAACTACATTATTGCAACACAGACTTGGAGTAATCTGCAAGAATAAAACCCGAAATCGGCAGTTACAAACTCCTGCAGAAATACAATGTAACAGATGCTGGTGTGTGAGACAGGGACTCACCGGGCCTGCGGTGAGGGCCGGGGATGTTGCAGCGGCGGGACAGGGCGGAGGGCGAGGGGGTCACCCCTCACCGAGGGGAGCGAAGGCGGATCTGAGGCTACAGAAACACTACAGAAAGGCACGGGCTGCCCAGGGGCCGTCTCGCCTCAGCGGAGCCGGGCCACGGGGAGGACGGAGCGCGGTACCCTCGGGGCATTTCCAGGGGCGGGCACGGCTCCGCCACAGCAGCCGAGCGGTGACCCCGCGGGTCCCCCGCGACGCTCCGGGAGGGCCGCGCCGTGCCCCGAGCCCCGGGAGCCGCGCCCGGCCGTGCCGGCCCGGGACGGGCGGGGGGCGTCTCCGCCGGTACTCA
Source organism: Lophotriccus pileatus (assembly GCA_035583135.1). Classification (NCBI taxonomy): domain Eukaryota; kingdom Metazoa; phylum Chordata; class Aves; order Passeriformes; family Tyrannidae; genus Lophotriccus; species Lophotriccus pileatus. The sequence goes on along the minus strand of JAWWES010000011.1, from coordinate 237,049 downwards.
CCGCTCCCGGCGCTCCGGCGGGGCCATCGGGGCGGCCGTACGGACCGCCCGACCCCGGCCCGGCGCTGCCGGCCCCACCGCAGGGCTCGCCGCGCTCTGCCTGCGCGGTCCGAGCCGCGGGCGCGGGGAGCGCAGCGCGATCCCGCCGGGCCGGGCCCCGGAGCAGCCCCAGGACCGGCGCCCTGACCTGCGACGGCCGCAGGACCGC
>JAWWES010000011.1:200760-232179 GCA_035583135.1 Lophotriccus pileatus | reverse complement strand
TGTTTTTGGTTTTTTTAATATGAAATTGCAATGTCATTGTGGAAAACTGCCACCTTCAGCTGCTCTGGGAGATGTGACTGGCTTCAGTCTTTCTGCCAGATCCCTCCGTGGCACAGGGTTTGGCTGCTCTGAAGCCACTGTTTGGATGAAGGTCGGTAGTTTGCAAGCTAAACTGTCAAAATGCCATTTCAAATTTCAAATCTTCATTTGGCCTGTCACACCCCTGCTGCAGAAATGATGGAGTGAGCTGCCTTGTGCACGAGTCATCTGAAACGTCTGTAATCAAACTCTCAGTTCAGGCCCGGTTCTGACCTGTCTGTCCATTGCAAGAACTGCAGAACTCTGTATACTAAAGAATAAATGGGAGATGGTAGTGGTTGGAATAACTGACTTGGCTGTCTTGTGATGAATTTTTTAATATGTATTCTGTGCCATACTGTTGTTAAAAAAAAAAAATGAACTGTTGCTATTGTGAGATGGATTTTAACTGACTCCGAGAGTTTCTTTCGACTGGCACTACCTTAGGGACATTCTAGTATTTGCTTCTGTTGTTGGGCCTTGTGGATAATGTACAGATTTAAACAAATTCTTGTCGCTGATTTGTCCATTTCTTTCCCTGCACTTTGTTACATCTGGGATACAGTCTAACTCATCTGATTTAATATGCATTTCAAAAAATGCCATAACTATTAAAAACACCTTGTTTACAGACAGATGAAATAAATTTATTCCAACCAAACAAAACTAGACTGCTGGTAATTTCTTCCCCCCACCCAGGAATCCTCTGGGGCTCTTCAGTGCATGGCTTATGTGAGGTCTAAGTGCAGTTTTAAGTTTTGCAGGACAGCAATAGCATGATAATATAACTTCAGCCAAAGGCCAGGCAATCTTTGGGGTAATCTTAAATTAGATGATTTCTCGTCACTTAACTCCCCATTTATCCATCTTTGTGGTGGGGAGCTCCCCTACCCTCTGAATACCCAGTACACCATCCCTGAACAAGCTGGAGGAGACTCCACACAGGACACAGCGAAGGGGTTGGGGATGGTTGGGCCAGGTCAGTGCACAGAGTGGGGATGTGCTCCCCTCAGCCAGGGAAGAGGCTGATTTAAGATCTTTACTACCCTGAAGGATTCCACCCGTATTTGGTACTTCTGCTACCCGAGGACTCCAAAAGCACGTCTGGTGGGATGCGATGGTGAATCCTGGAGCTCGTGCTATGGGAAAGAGCCAAGCCCAGATCAGGGAAGCTGAATATGTAGCAAGTCGGCCTTCCTGGGCCCTGACACCAGTCAGGTGCTGCTGGGCATGCCCCAAAAACGCCTGTGTTCTCCCCTCCTTCCCCCACACCATCATCAGCGTCAGAGCTGCACCTGCTCCTCTGCCTGGCACTAGAGCGGGTCTAACTAAAACCTTCCTATATATAGTGTTTATATTCTGCCACTGCCAAGTGGCTCCATGTCTGAACTGGATCTCCCAGTGCCAAAGCTGGAACAGATGAACATGCACAGAGCAAATTCCTGTTCTGTACTAAGCAGCACAGAGGATGCAAACCTCCTGCTTCCCCCATAAAACACGGGAATCTGTGCTCGGTGGCTCAACATGCTTTAAAATTGCACTCACCTTCTGCTGCAGAACTCTTTGTTTCACCCTGGTCAGGGGTGGGGGTGCAGGTACATCCCCAAAGCTGCTTCTGTGGTAAGGCCAGAGTGGCAGAAATTGACTGTAGCAGCGCCTCAGAGGAAGGTGCAGCTGCTGGCAGCACAACCAGGTACTTGCCATCACATTCCTTAGTGTGACATTGTTCCTTTCTGACGAATTCCCTCGCCCAAGCACGTGTCTGTATGTCACTTGTATACTTCTGCTTGCTAAGAATTAGCTGTTGCTTGAATTACTTTCTCAAATGCGTTTGTTGGGGAGTTTCTGTAGCAGGATGATGTCTGTCTGCCTAATTGCAGCCAATATTACAACCAAAATTACATAGAGCATATTACAAAGTTTATCTCAGTTCATGACTGTGGAACTCTTCAGGTTTTGGGGTGCCTGAAATCCAGTAACTAATAAACATACGCACTCATAGCATAGATGCATGCTGAAGGGGAATGTTGCCTGGTGAAAATACACCACCACACTGACTGTCCTTACCCCAGGGCTGCTGGTGGCAGCGATCTGGAGATGAATCATCCTTTCATTATTATCCTTTTACTGTGCCTCATTGTGCACAATAAACTGTCCCTGCTCTCAGCCAGAGGCAGAGGACAGATCTGCAAGGCAGGACGTGTGGCTGCACGGAGGGATAGGTCAGAAATCACCCCTGGAACACCTCACCTGCCTGTCCTGGGTTCCAGCACCGAGGCTGCAGCTCCGCAGGCGCTGCCGGGGGGGCACAATTGTCCAGAGCACCCTGGTCCTCCTTCCTGTTCCCTCAGCCACACTACCTGTACACACCCAGGCTGGTCCAAACTCCTGCTCAGGCTAGAAGTGAACAGAAAGAAAGTTTTCTACATGACTCAGACCCTCTGCACACAGCACTGGTCAGTGCAGCTCCTTGGACTGGGATTCACAGCACGATGCAGGGGAACGTCTGCTCAGGGATCCAACTGTACATGTTCTGCATCTTCAAAAGCACTTTGACCTCAGTAGTAAAAGTAGGAGAGTCCATGAAGAATCAAGTCATGCAAAAGTTCAATGAACTCCTTTTGATATTTAAAGTGGAAAACGTGTTTATTAACATTCTTTCAAGCTTTCCTTAGTCAAGGCCATATAAAAAAAATCTCCATGTTGAGTATATGGTTTTACTTTCTACATAGTTACAGAAGTATTATATAGAATTTACCTTTTTTGTGATACACTGGTAAGTACTGAGTTCTGTGAGACAGGTGTAAGCACTTGTTTTCAAATCAGGTATTTGAAAATAACAGTTTTTTATATACAGAGTTTAGCAGACTAGTGTAGCATAAAATGCTCTTAGTAAGAGGTATATGAGCCGAGGATCAATATAATACTTACCTAAAATTCTTTTTCTATGTGGGACAAAATCTCTGTCTTGGGCATCCCTCAATTCCCGCATCTTCACTGGAAACCAGACAACAAAGTAGTAGCAAGGAGGGGTAATTAATGTGCTTATGGTGGACCTGACCTTGTGAATTGCTCAAAACTAAACATATATTCTAAGTTTTCTTAACTTGGGAATTGCTTGATGGAATTTCTTAAACTACTGTGGCAAACTCCAAAAGATTATTTGGAATCACTGCTTTGAAATAGAAGCGGAATTTCTTCTGCTTTGTTTTGATACACCAGCACACAGAATATTGATCTGTTCTACATCTTCCTTTCAGTAGTGGTGACAGTTCTTAGGAAAACTCTATACAAACATGCAAATACAGGTTTTGTTGGGCCTAAGGGGTAACACATACCTACATGTAATAAATATTGCTCTCAGAATGACGCAGTTGTAGCTACAACATGGAAATAAAAGTACTTCCAGAGAAATCCCATTTCAACAAAAGACATTTAGAGTCTGTGTGATATTTCCATTGATATAAACTATTAACATTATTCATTAGCATTGTGAAGTCCAGTTTAACTGTTGGTTTTGAGAACACAGAATGTGTGACTGAACACCTGCATCAAAAATAAATCTATCGGTAATGATTTAACCCGAGTACTACTACACGAACTGCTGCTCCTATCAAAGAAAACAAATGGATTACAGATTAAAAGAGATTCCCTACGCAAAGGTTTGTAAATAGCCTCAAGAACCCTTCTGTTGATACACTATTGGTCATTAGTAGTCTCAGACAGTGTTTGCCACTCTGTACTCCCTGTCCTCGCTGGGCTGCAGCTGGACCACCACGCTCTCCTCGCTCAGCCCGTTCTCCGCGTCGCTGCTGTCGACGTTGTCGTTGTCGTCCTCCTCGTACTCCGAGGACTCGGTCATGTTCTGGTGGGAGTGGGACTCGGACAGAGCCCCGAAGGACTGTGTGCTGACCGAGGCCAGGGGTCTGAGCAGAGGAGTGTTCTCAGACACCTCGTTCTCCTCCTGGCTGCTGTCCGTCTCCGAGTCAGAGTCCCCCTGGGAAGGGACCACCTTCTGCTTACACACAGGGCAGGTCTTTTTTGTTTTTGTCAGCCACGGGTCCACACACTTGCAGTGATATGCTGTCAGAGAACAGAATACAAGGACATCATTAACCAAGTCAAAAGGACAGGGAAACCTGTTAAACTACGCTTCTGTTCAGTAACTCAGCAGAATTTCAGAATGTAACTCACACAGAGAATTTCATTTCCAAGTTTGTTGGCATATAGCCTGTACAAAACACCTGATGGATTCAGAACTCAGCCACATGGGTATTATGCAATGAATACTTGTGTTCTCTACCAAGTGAGAGCAGTCCTGCAACAGGCCACATTTAATGAGATAAATTTTAAAGCTTCTTGAGGAACTCTAACCACTCTGAAGCAGGCATGCCCACCATCATCATCCTCACAATGCCTCTAACCCCCACACCAACAGGTACCAAAGCACCTTGTTATTAAACAAATTACTGCATGATTTTGTGGACTTCAAATTAAGTCTGCAGTTGGTACTGCAACTATATTGTGTTTTAAAAAAAAGTACGTAAGTGTCTTACTTATGGTATTAAAAACCCAACTCTGCTTAGTAACAGAGACTTCTACCTGGCAGAGAGCTTGTATTCACACAGGCCAGCACGCTGTGTTTAGTCATTGTCCAGCATGTTTGGCAACATGTTCTCCACAAGAACTCACGATGGTGGTTGGTGGTGTCCAAGTTCAGTTACCTCTGCGTCCCCCCCTGGGAGAGATGCCCTGGACCTGTTCTTTCTGAGAGCTCCTTGTTTGTCAAGCCAGTTTAAAATCGGTTTTACAACTGAGGATCTAAAAGCTCCTGTCACCGGCTGTACATGGAAGGCTGTAACAGCAGCTGCCTCTTTGTTTACAATCTCTTACTGACATGGTGAGCGCTGTCACAGTGCCTGCTCAGAGCAGGAGTTCAGTGAAACAAAAGGGATAAAACTGTACCCAGCCAAAGTGGCTGTAACACAGTTACGGCCTCAGAGGCAGAGAGAGGGTCCCAGGCTAGGAAGGGTGAGTTGTACCTTTCTTGAGAGCTTTTATCAAAAATATGTTTAAATCCAGAGATGCTCTTGGGCCCACGCCGCTTCCAAATTTCTAGATATAAGCACTTAAAATGCTTCCTTGTACTTAAAGGCAGTCAAAAGCAGTCTTGTCTTGTGGATAGATATATCCTTGGCTGCTAAGTTCACCTTTGCAGTGGGATGGATTTGAGAAAGACTGTCACGGGGACAATATCCCACCAACACTGACTTCAAGTGCAGCCAGGCAGTGGGTCTGCATGGCCACAGGCTGCAGGACAGACCCACCCCTCCAGCCACACCTCCAGGTCACCAAAACCTCGATTAGCTATTATGGTTTATCTCTCATGGGGAAAGGGATTTTTTCAATGTAGAAACTATTACATTAAATACAGATATTTAAGGGGCAGTGTCAAGCCCAGATTTTCTTTCATGTATACATCCAAGGAAAAATACGAAGTAGGAATGCCAGCCTTTTGGCTTTAAAAGGAGAAAGCAGCTTTCTCTTTTCCCACTTTGTACACACAGTCCTGCATATTAGCAAGAAGAAATTTTATCAGTCACTCACTAAACATATTCACTGTGGGTTTTAGACAGTGTCCTACAGAGCTGTTTTAATCCAAATACAAACCTAAAATACAGCTGCTTACCATGAGAGCATGGAAGGATCCTGAGCTTGTCTCCATCCTCATATTCATCCAGGCAGATGGCACACACATCGTATTCATCTCCTACAGCATATAATGACAATCAGTTTGACTTTAAAGGACTTGCAGCAGACCCTCATCCTGACACACATCTGACAGTGCTCCCCACTGCCCAGGCAGGGCAGCTCCTGCCAACTGCAGAGCTACTCCTGGACTTCTCACCTCTTTGGGACCAGAGCTCTCCTACTTTAGGATAATGAAAACATTTTAAACTGTGAGCTATCTCTATAATATTCTTTCATGCTCATTGAAAGAAAGATAAAAGGATTTAAAATATAGGATTCACTTTACAGGTATTAATTATTGACAAAACTTAAGGCAGAAAAATAGCAACAAATAAAACTGGGTAAAAGATAAGAATCATAATAAGGAATGACAGTCTGGTCCTGGGAGGAAGTTCAGTGTTTTGTAACTCAAACCTGACAAACAGGATACACAGCACTGACAGTGCTGACACGGCGTACACTGGGGTGGTACGTTGTATGGCCAAAGTAGAGACACTTCTTAGAGGTCAGTGCATTCCTGGTTCATTTTTTTGTCATGGGCTTTACAACACAGTTCTTCCATCAGTTTTGGTGGCTCTTTCTCTTTCCCTGAAGACACTGGCCTCCAAAGCTGCTCCTGTCCTGTGGTGGCTTTAGCCCAGCCACTCACTCCATTCGAGGGGTGGGGAAAAGGGTCGGAAGGGAGTAAGTCAGAAAACCCTTGAGAGAAAGACAGTTCCATGGGTAAAGCAAAAGCTGGACTCACAAGGAAAGGAAAATAAGGAATTCCTTCACTGCCTCCTACCACAGTTTCAAGATCAAACAGCAGCAAGCAGAACAATGCAGTGTCCATGGTTTGGTTCCTAAACTCTTTGCCTCAGCACACATGGATTCACCTGGACTCTCTCTGTCCAGGTAAAGACAAAGTCCTGAACCCTTTGGTGCCTTACCCCTCTGCACCCAGGATTCTTTTCTGGGAAGTACACATGAGCTCCATGGAAGGGGAGGAGACTGCCCTTTCCAGAAGGACTCTTAACTTCAAGAGTGATAAGATACATAAATAACGAGTAAACAGGACAAAACCTAGCAGGGTCAAAGGGAAGGTAGGCGATGCCTTTGCAAACTGGTTTCTAGAATTAAGAAATATGGCACATCTACTCTCTGTGGACACTGGTAGAGCAGCCAGGGAAGCTCTGGGTGTGAAATTACTGCTCCTGGTAAGGACAGTGAGGATTAGCAGAGGGAGCTGGTAAGTGGAAGCTGCTCTTGGTGCTGCTGGAAGCAGTTCAGTAGGCTGGAGGAGTTTCTGGTATTGTCTTGTTACAAAATTGCCCCCAAGGAATGTATCAGTTACACACACAGGAGACACAAGCTCCGCTGCACACTGCCCTCACCATCATGTGTTCTTTACATGAGCCAACTACTGCACAGAAAACTACCAGCTTGGCCCAGCCTGCCTCTGCCCTCACACAGCTGTAATCACACGTGCCAGCAGCTTCCCATCACCTGACTGACAGTGTGCTGGAGGGACTGGACAGTAACGGGGCCGAGTGCTGCACTGCAGACTCGTCCATCCCACCCACGGGCAGTCATCGCCCAACACGCAGTGCTGGGTGTCTGCACTCTGCTCACACCCTGTGCAACCAGGGAAGGCACCAGGCAGCCCAAAGAGCAGTGCTGGAAAGTGACAGCTGCTCTTGAGCAGGCTCATTTCCCCAGGGCATTTCCAGCAGCACCCCCAGCAGTGGTGGAGCTTCACACCCGTGTCCAGGCCAGGCAGGCACTCCAGGCCAGGCAGGCACGGTGAAGTTTCCTGACAGCACAGTCTCTGTCCCACTGCTGCCCTCAGGGCACAGCCATGAGACACATGCCCTGGCCCTGCTGCTCCACCAGCACCCACCATGTCCATCTCTGCAGTCCAGCTGCTCCTCCTTGCACAGACCACACTCCTGGAACCAACCCACTCTCCTGAGAGGTGCCTGCATCTCGGGGGCTCAGCCAGGGAGCAGCTCAGGCAGCAGCCAGGACCAGGGCACACAGGATTTCTCCTGGACTAGTTCCCAAGCTGTTTCATGTCCATGACCACACATCCCTCAAGAACAGAAGATTTAAGTTCTAAAAGGGACACTTTTCATACATCTTTCTCTCAAATCCCCATTACTGTAGCTAAGGAGCTGACTCAAAACCATCAAAGGAATCAGGAGAAATGGAACTATGGACATTAATGCAAAATAAAGTATCTTGCTTAAATACACTATGAAGAGTATTTAGTAAGCAAAATTATCTTCTAGCTACTTGGCACATATAAATAATTTTTTTTTTTCAGAAACACAGTTACCTACCCACACATATATGTGTGCTCTGAGCAATGGAAAATGCAGAACTACAGCTGCCAGGACTTTGGCAGAGTTTCTGCCTTGTTTCCTCTATTAGACCATAACTGTACTGTGCAATCAGGGAGGTGGGTCAGTAACCAACAGTAATTAGATCAGTTATAATCCCATTTTTGGGGAAAAAATACTCTCTGCATAATAAACTGCAGAACTGCGCTCACTTTGGCAGAGCTGTTTAAAAGGCATTGAGACACCTATGGCTATTGCTCAATCACATGTATCAATGTGCATATATGTACATAAAAAGCTATTACATGTAATACTTAAAAATATGTCATTACCCAAAATGACAAGCCCTCTTGCAGCTTCCTATTTGTCTCGTGTTGGGGCTTTTCTGCATGTGTACATAAAGCATTTCAAAACTCAGTGTCTGAAGTTAAGCTCCTCTTCTACACTAACACCTAATCAACCACCTCTATTTTTTAAGTCTTGTGAATATGGCAACACACAAATTCTGGATTCTTTATCAGGTACCTCACCACTCATTTAGAATTGTAACTTTTGACACTCAAAAGTAGAAAAGAACTCCATTTGTTTTTAATTTCTTGATAACAAGCCCACACATCTCTCTCACAGCATTCTATCTTCCCTAAATTTACAACATTTTCTTTTCTATAGGAGTAAAGGTTACATTCTTTAATCAGATCTAAAAATCGTTTCAGTTTTGGACTAGATTCCATTTTAGTGTAAAGTTAATCTACCTTGGAAATAATATTATATTTCTAAGGATAAATTCTACCATACTGACCATTTCACACCTAAGCTATGGTTCTTCAGAACAATTCAGATTTGCTACCAATCAAATTACAGGTATAGTCAATGGATTTGTCTTTTTTGCTGGGTTCACTTTTGTAATAAAGACATCATACTCAACTGCTACTCACTTTTGTGACCACAACGTAAGTTATTCACAAAGAACCACAACACGGCAACTGCCACAAACCTCTTTCAGTGAACAGAACCAGATCTTGATACAGCCTATCTTGTATTCTGTGGAATTATTCAAAATGAGGCCTGTTAATCAGGACTTTGCAGAGAGTCAACGGTACATCTTTTGTTACTGCATTCCTTAGCACAGAAATGTCCAGTATCTGAGTCAAAGCCTACTGAAATTTGGAAAGAATTCCCACGTGTTACAGCGGCATTTGATCCAAATCCCATTTGGAGATGATTCATGTATTTTCTGTGTTCACCTCTTCAGGTATGGCAATCATCCCTACAGAACAATCCTTGCTTGCCTACCAACCTCCTGCATTCCAGAAATCCACTAAAGCCAGCTTTCCCTGAAAACCCTTTTACAGCACTGTGATCTACAACATAAAAAGCAGGAGAAGAAAGGGAAAAACAGTGTCTCAGCTTTACTATTTAACTGATGCTTCAATCTGTTTCAATACAAACAGATTTTTAAGAATATGCTGAAGACAGAAGAAAATCCAGCATTCTTTGTTTATAAAAATGGGATTATAGTCCACATGAGTTACTTCCTATCCTTTCAAAGCAAAAGGTAAGACTGTTTGGATACACCACCAAGAAGACTGAAGTTCCATAACCATGCCTTGGGAAATCCCATCTTTCACAATCTGGTTTTATTTTAATTGTTAAAGGTAACACACTAAAAGTACTGGGTCACGCTTTGTCCTTTTAGATAAAGGATTTAAAGAAAATAGTCCCAGGGATCAATTTCACAGAACCAAAGCAATCAATCTGCTTAAAGAAACTGAAGATGCAGTTGCAGCATTACGCTCTTTGTGCTGTTTCCACATCTGGGTACCTGCATCCAGGTTTGCTTTACAGCAACCAACTGAGCTCAAACAACTCACAAGGTGTGAGATTGCACAGGCACAGAGAAAGGAGAACACAAACAGCAATAAGACTCTCTCTACACTGACTCCTTAGTCATGTAGTTCTGAGACACTGCAGACTCACACAACTAACTGAAAAGGACATGAACTGACCTGCTTGAAGCAACTTTTTCCTTGCAAACTTCTCTTTAAAGTACAACATAATTTACTTTGTATTTTTATTCTAATTAGATTTCATAGGCAATCAATAAGAAAAAACAGAAATTACTATTTAGTAGCTTAACATAATTTTAAAGAGTTTCAAGTTCGTAGCAGTAGGTCACTAGAGAAAGGCTCCGTCAGCCCTGCTGAAGAAAACACTGTTTTTCTCTCTGAGGCTGATTAACATTGCACAAATACTGTATCCTCTCAAACTGAACATCTGCTCTGCACAAAGTGAGAGCAGTGTCATTAATAATGCAGGCTGGCTTTATCAAGGGCAAAGTTCTGTCCTTGAACCCAGGCACATCCCCCAGCCTGGCCTTTGAGCCTCAGCAAATACATCCCCTATTGACACATGCCAGGATGTAATCAATCATTTCATTTAACTGCTTTGTTCACCTTTTCTTCTTACACCTTGCAATAGCTTGTACAAATGACGATCAGATGGTAAAATGGTAACACATTTAAAAACAAAATGGAGAAGAAAAGTAGATTTTTTCCTACTTTTAAGGAGTAGATTAGAATAGAGAGGGCCTTAAGGCAGCTTTTCTATTTCACTGAATAAAGTAACAGCTTAATTCCTCAACTTTGTCATTAGAACTTGCATCAATTTATTCACTACAGAGAATCACAACAGCAAGTATTTGGCATTAAATCTGAATTGCTCTTGTCCTCACAGAAGTATTGTGATTAAAAGAAAGGAGCACTCCTCCAGAAAGGCAGAGCAGTTATACCCAAAAGTTAGTTCTGTTTCTATACTCTCAACAATTTCAGGCAACTTACATGCCATTAATATTTACCAGTTTTTAGACAAATAATTACAGAATCATAGAATAGTTTGAGTTGGAAGGTCATCTATTCCACCTTTTTGCAATGAGCAGGGACACCTTTCACTGGATCAGGTTGCTCAGAGCCCCACCCAACTGAATGTGTCAGGGATGGGACAGCCATAACCTCTCTGGGCAACCTGTACCATGGCCTCACCACCCTCACTAATTCATCCTTAGGAAAAATTTTCTTCCTAATATCTAATCTGAATCCACCCTCTTTTAGCTTAAAACCATTGCCCCTTGTCCTGCTGCAACAGGCCATGGTAAAAAGCCCCCTTTAGGCCCCAGAAGGGGCTCTCAGCTCTCCCTGGAGCCTTCCCTTCTCCAGGTGAACACACCCAGCTCTCCCAGCCTGGCTCCAGAGCAGAGGGGCTCCAGCCCTGGAGCAGCTCCGTGGCCTCCTCTGGATGCCTCCAGAAGATCCACATCTGTCCTGTACTGAGGATTCCACAGCTGGATGCAGTACTGCAGGTGGGAGTTCCAAATAAAGGAAACACTGCATCACAGTGACTGACTGCTGTGGTCACTGGTAATGGGAGCCCCACAAGGAACTTCTGTGGTATTTCTCTACCGATTTTGCAGTATATTATGCAATGTGTTAATGCTCACCCATAGTCTGCTCTGCTCCCATTAAGGAAATGTCAGAACTCTTCTATTTCAGAGAGAACACGGTCAAGCCAAACTTTTCGTGTGCTTTCATTCCAAACTCTACTATCTATTTCAACATACTCCAGATCACCTCTAAAACTTAACAGCCCCCCAATTTACAGCGTTTTGGTGTTAAAAACAATAGGGTTCAATTAGTTATACACAGAATGATCCACTTGCCTTTCTTAAACTTATGTACAGGAAGTTTCTTAAGCTGATCCTTCCTAAGCCGATTCCTTCTTGCTCTGTGTCTGTCCTGCACGAATTTTGTGATCTGGAAACATACATAAGACAAAATGAACAGTAACTTAAAACAATAAAAGAACAATAACAGTTTTGATTTATGAAGCTTTACAGTAAGCTGGTCAAAAGGGAACTTCAGCTCACACTGGATTACCTCTTCCCTTGCCTGCACTCAGGGAAGAAGCCAAACAGGCCCAAAGGATTTCTCCATGACCATGGCACTTGGAACTGAGAATACACAAGCTTTTTTTGGAGAGGAAAGGGAGAAAAAGTTATGTCTATATTACATAAAATAACAGCTATTGCTGCAATCCTCTACTGAGGTGTGTGAAAAGCAGGATGCACATTGCAGAGCAATACACAATTCAGTAAGTTTGACTGGCTTTCTTTACAAATTTAGACTATTACAGATGTTTTAGAGGATTATTCCCACATTCATCAGAATTGTGTTTTCACATTATCTACAGCAGTAGTTTGGGGAGGAGCAAAGGGGATACTTGAAGCCATTATTACACTGTACACTACGGCATAATAAGACAGCTAAATAATTAAAATAACTTAGTATTATTATTTAGTTATCTATAGAACTGTATTAAATATTCTATTTTCATTTGATTAATAGTCGCTAATGCTATTTCTGTTTGATTTCTGATTCCAGCACCTGTGATACATGACATCACTTTTCAAATATGATGGCAAGCAAACAAATGAACAAAGGCCTGAACCAAAGTATACACACTAACAAGTCCTTTGAAGTTTGCAGAGGTATTCTACATTTATCTACACTGTGGGTAGATAAACATGGAGAGTATTAATATTATAAACAGCATTAATCTCTCTCACTTCAGGAATCCCTGCAAGGCACTGATAGCCTTCACAACCGATTATTTCTTATAAGTAAGAATTTTCGTAAAATAAAATTTGTGTATTTTTGAAGGACATTTGAACCTAAACTGTTTGTTCAGATTCTTTTACCCCAGCTAAACCATGAGCTGTATGCACAAACTGCAGCTTTTCTGCTGTAATTCAGATCCTTAGTAACAATTAGAGTCTCACAATCATTTTCTAGTTAAAAACAAGATTGTCTCAAAAGAAGTAGGGTCAGAATAGAGAAGAATGAGGACCAAACCCAACCTGCAACCTCCCTGGGATCACGTTTGTTGCACCAATTCATTGTCCAGTGCTCTCATCTATCAAGATCTCTCTGTTAAGGCCTCTCTAGACACAAGGGCATCCACGTTTCCTGGTTTAGTATCCTTGGAAAACTTCCTCAGTGTGTGCTCAGCTCTGGCTCCCAGGCCAAGAGCTGGCTGTGAAGCTGATCAGCACCGACACCCGACAGCCAGGCAGATGTTCCGCCTTCACTGCCGCTCCCTGAGCCAGACCCGCCCCACACCCCTCCTGCTGTGTACACGTGAGCTTTAGGGGACACCTTTGTCCAGAAAGATATTGTAAAAGACTGTATCAAAAACTTTGATCACTTAGGGGTGGTTTATTTTTTTTCTGCTTTGTTTTCAGAGAGCTGCTGCAACTGTGATTGTGCCAAATGCATCCAGGATTGACAGTGAAACACTAACTTGCAGTGCAAAAAATACTAAGGCAGAATAAAATATTTTCAGAAAGTGCTTCTAGAACATCTGATGCATTACTTGACTTTTATTAAAAGGTAAAACAATAAATTGGGCAGAGATTCCAAAAAGTGGGATGCTAAGTATTCTGAAAAAATATACAGCTCTGCTATCTTACCTTTTCAAGGGGAGATGTTCCGACTGAGAACCTCTCCAGGCAGTGCATGTGCTGTGAGATGTGTACTCTGTGCCTGCACTCATCATTACACCTGCAGTACAAACCAGTGAGCCCTGCACCACGGAACAGGGGCACTAATGACTATGAAGTCTGGTGAGGTGGGACGTGCTCTTGGTGCACAAGAGCACAAGGACAGGTCACTCTGTGTGGGGCCAAAAAGCAAGGGCTTGTGCAGTGGAAGAGTGACAATGAGAACAACTCCCTGTAAGTAGTTACAGGACAGGGAGAACATCTGAAAGGCTCATGATATGCCTCTGATGAAATTCTGCACCTATTTATTTTACTGAGAAACCAAAGGATTACAGGTAAGCATGGTACAGGTATGTGCCATACACAGCCTTCACTGTTCTCTCCCTGCATCCCTTCCCTTAACCTCACTATGTGACAGCTCCCTGACCATATGTTGGCAAGAAAAGATGTTATTAACAGAAGGAACTTACCATAAATATGACGATGAGAATAAGACAGATCCCTACTATTATTAAGAAGGGAATTAAGTAGTACTCCAAAGGAAGACTGAACTCTGGGATTAGTACAACATGGCCACTGTGGGGAAGAAGAATAAATACGATTTAAAAAAATAATTAAACAAAAGGTTGTTACCAGACACGCTATAGGAACCTTATCTGTGCACAAAAACATAGAACATTCAGCCAATATCCACACAATGTAAGGCCAATTAAATAAAAGGATAAAACAGTTTCTCAGGACATTTTTGGAGTTAAAACTACTTCCTGACCTCAATCATAAATCTAGAGCAATCAGGAAAACCACCTCACAGCTGCTTTGACAGCAGAATGAAAAAGAAAAATAACATGATATCAAAAGATCCAGTGAAATCATTCTTATTTACTAAAGCATTTTGGGTTGCTCTCAGGCACAAGGTTTTACCTGGAATACCTATAGCCTCTGTTATCACAACATCCTATTTTAAATCCAAAAATATTCAGAAGAGGCATCTCAAAAGACACCTAAGGCAAGGAACAACGCAGCTACATGTCAGGTAACCTACCCCTTTTCATAAGTAAATTCTTCTTTAAGAGAATTGGCTGACGTCTCACCAATAAAGACAGAAGGAATGTCAATCTTCTTTAAAACTTCAACTGTATACAAAAAAGCAGGAAAATAAAACTATTATTACATGGACAGTCTATGGGAAGTCTTAGACATAAGACTTAGAATTAGAGACTATCACAACAGGAAGACATATTAGAATAGTGACATACAGACAAACATACATGCATGCTACAGCTTCACGTCATACAGGTGCTATTACTTTTCCTAAAGACTTTATTTTGGGTATAAAAATCAAAATTCCTAATGGAATATTTAAAGAGAGCATAAAACCAAAATATTTTGACAAGAAAGTAATCATTAGAGTAAGTTTAACCAGAATACCATTCTTTACTCATAAAACTGATAAAAGTCACACAGCTCTACTGATTTCCAGAATTTCTGACAACTTGTATGATTTTGTGAACTGGCTCTGTAAGTTTTAATTAATCTGTCTTCCCTTCTTTTTACTCTAGACATAAGTAAACATACTGGAAACAACTGCAGCTAGATGAGGTCAAAAAGAAGAAGGAAGAAAATGAACAAGTCCCACATCTTTATTTCAATCTCAAGAAACGATGAATTGTCTTCTACTTCTCTGCTTACCAGTGAAGGCAATAATAAATGAAAAATTATTGAAAGATAAATCCCATATTCCAGAAAACCTTCTCCTCAGCTTCACCTTATATTGATTTGCCCCCTACTGCTTCACATTTAAGGCTTAAAGTAACCTGAGCTTAGACCATATCAAAGCCTCAGGTTCCTCAAGTGTCACCTCACACTACCAGATCTGTGTTTGTTGTGGACTTGTTCTACATTTTGATTTCTCAGTGAAACATGAAAATAAGATTCAAACAGGTTGAGAATTCATTAAACCCACTTTCAGGTAAATGCCTGGGTTACTCAGCTCCCGTTTAGTTTGTGAGAGTTCATTACTAGTTTACTCAATGGTGTTTCCACTGGGAAAAAAATTATTTTTACTCTCATTTATGTTCTTGTTCCATACTGAGCAAGTTCAAAAATTGGACAAAATAAAGAAATGTCACAAAGAAAGTAATAGCAGCACTGTAGAAAAAAAAACCCACACACCATAAAACAACCTCAACATTTTGACTAGACTACAAGATGTTCTGAACATATTCACTCCATGAAGGTTAAAACTGGAACAGCTATCATGAGAATCAAATAGTAAATCAGGCACTGCTCTCTAAACATTCTTTTTCCAACTGAAAATAAGTACATGTGATATGTATTCCTATGAAATTAGAATCCGTTTGTCCAGAGGAACAGGAAAACGTACCCGACAGTGCAACAACAAAATGGAACCACTGACAATCACGGTTTGACTCTGTGATCTCAAGGGTCTTTCCCAACCTAAATGGTTCTGTGATTCTAAATACTAAAAAGTTGTAATGCATTTTTTCTACATTTGCTATATTTCAACTTAATTAACAACACATCAGCTATTTTCCACATCAGTCATATAAATCTCAGATTTAACCATTTAACCCAGAACACTTGAACTAAATTTGGAAGAAAAACAAATGAAATGTTCAGAGAAGGTAAAAGTCTATGTCACTAATACACAAGCATACATATATGTTCTTACACAAATATCTCCCATTTTTAAATGCCAAAAGCAGGAGGATTTCTGTTTAGGGTGGGGTTTTTTCCATTTTTTGGTTTGTTTTTTTTTTTTTTTCTCCTTTGGTTTGTGCTGGTGTTTTGTTGTTGGGGTTTTCAGGGGTCTTTGGTGGTGATGCTCTTGCCAGTGGGTAAAATGATTTTTCAAACAGGAGAGAAGAAGTGATACCTGTACTTACTGTCGTTGGATCCCATGCTTATGAGGTCGTCGGAATCAACATTGTGAACTATAGCTGCCTTGTATCCAGCTCTCTGGGCATTTAAAACCTGTAAGCCACACAAAACACTTATTGGAAAGAATACTGCTTCCAAACACAGTAACCTGTCTGTGCCCTGAGACAAGCAACTCTTTCAGGAAGTTATTAATATGTGTGCAACATCGTTTGCAATTATAAAACAAGTGTCTCCTTTCAAAGCAAAATCATACAGTTTGTCTTATACTCATGTAACTATGTTATTTCTCCAGAAAACCAATTTAACATTGTCTGCAGAAAGACAGTGTTTATATATACTAAAAATACTTACAAACTTTCTATGGGTAGTTAAAAATAATATGTGATCACAATTGAAAATAAAGTCTTTAATGTAATCTAGAAATTACCACTTGATAAATGTGGAATATCTCACCTGAAATCCCAGGTATCAGAAGCTTTCTCATGGAAAAGGGAAAAATTATAACTGGGTACAAAGCTATCAACATCCTGTGTATTACTCACATTTCTGAACTAGACTCCCATTTTTACCAATGCAAGCAAAGCTCAAGATCCACGTAAATGGCATTTACTGCAGTGACTGTCACTAACGCAAACTTAGCTAAGTTACAACTATTCATCCTGGATCCTGCATCCACCACAGTACAAAAACCCCTCACAAGCTGCAAAAAGCACTTAGAGGACCTCGAGAAACATTTCTGTTTCATCCCAACAACACTGCTTCTCTTCCCATACTGCTAATGACTAGATTTCAAACAGGACAATGTTACTGGAAAATGTATAATGCAGACACCTTCAGAAATCCCAATATTACAAAAAAAAAAAATCTGTTAAAGATGTCAGCAGAGATGCATGTTTGGGAGTTTGGCCAATGTTACATCACCACAGAAGATATCCTCAAAGAAATCAAGATACAGCTACGCACCTGCATTTCTAGTTTTCAATGTAAAACAGGAGAGATGGGACTCTCAAATTAACTCCAGTTTTTCTTAAAATCTGCATTCTAAAGCCAGTCATGTATTTGATGGGTAATGTAGCTCACATCCTGGCACACATGCAACTTCCTGGCAGAAACTTCAGGGCAAAATGCTGTACTAGGCATGCAATTATATATTGCAATACTGCAACAGTATTACCAACATACTGGAGGTGAATTCACTGGCCAGTGAGTGCACAGATACACGCAGTCACCTCGGCAATGCTGACTGATCCACCTGCAGCCTTGCTCTTTGTCTAATGGGAAATGTGTGGGGATCCCCTTTTTCATCAGTATTACGTGAAATCTAAATCATAACCAAAACACCTCTTACATACAGAGCCAACGTGACTCCACCCTTAAAGGACTGACCATGGAAATCCTTCCATGGCAATGTAGAAATCTAAATTCTAATCTGTTCCTTTAAGCATGTCTCTAGAAGCAATGCTGTCCCATCAGTGTTTGGACACCAATTAGACTGGCAAAGAGGACATGAAAACAGGCAAGCAACCCTTTGCCCTTCCTTTTCCCACTGAGCCCTATGCACATGCAGTGGTGGGATTCACAGGACACAATGTGTGCCATTCCCAAGTTTGATGCAAAGCCAGATTACAAGAGCAGTGAGACTGCCTCTGCAGCTGGAATCTACAGTCTGGGTAGAATTTACATGTTTAAATCACCACGTAACCACACAGAAGCAAATATGGCTGAATCTCCATTTAGCTCGTAAAAGTCAACAACAAACTTGAAGAGTCCTGTTTTCCTTTAGACATCCTGAGCTATAGCATGCCAAGGGGTCATTTTCACAAAAACCATATATTCTATCCAAGCACAGGTAATTCTAATTTTGCATTTTCAAAATCATAGCATGTTAAAGGCTGGAAGGGATCTTAAAGATCAGTGCACTGGAGTGGGTCTAGAGAACAGCAACAAAGCTGCTGGAGGGCCTGGAGCACTTTGTCCTGTGAGGAGCAGCTGAGGGAGCTGGGGCTGTTCAGTCTGGAGAAGAGGTGGCTCACGGGTGACCCCGATGAGGCTCAGGGGTGACCATTCTCTACAGCTGCCTGACAGGAGGCTGTAGGCAGGCGGGTGTCAGGCTCTGCTCCCAGGCAACCAGAAATAGGACAAGTGGACATAAGTCTTAAGTTGCACCAGGGGAAATTTAGGTTGGACACAAAGAAGAATTTCTTTACAGAAAGAGTGGTTAGATATTGGAAGGGCTTCCCAGGGAGGTGATGGAGTCACTGTCCCTGGAGGCGATTACTGACACTGGACATGGCACTCAATGCTGTGTCTAGTGCACAAGGTGGTGTTCGATCGTAGGTCGGACTTCAGGATCTCTGCTTTATCTGCCTGGAGACAATAAAATTCTCCCCCCCTTTCACATCAGTATCTACTCTACTGTTAGCTATAGGTATTTCTCTGAAGTACCAGGAAATTCTTTGAAAAAGAGAGGAAAAAATAAATAATAACAAAAATAATTTAAAAAATCTTACCTTGACATCAAAGTTGCACTCCAGCCTTCGGATTAACACAATAAAAGCACCAGAGGAGTTGTCTCTCAGTGGAGGTGGGGCTATAGGCTCACACGCATTCTCCGGTTTGGAATTTATTAGAAATCCCTAGAAAACATGAACAGAAACACGAGCTTCTTTTCTATTTGTCTTAACAAAAGAGTTGGTAGACAAGAATTAAAAACACATTTTCATACAATAGCGAAGCAAATTCTTATTATCAGCTTAATCCTATATTGCAGCAAGATTTCTGCTACTTCCCTGTTTATTTTAGGTCATCAGAAGCTTTGTCTGTAAGGAATTAGAAAGTTAGAAAGAAAATAGTTTTTCTAATCACATCATACTCAGACTTTGCAGTATAATTTAACATAAAGAGGATGGCATATACTACATTAATATAGTGTTAACTATTATTGTAAGACATATGAAGACTAATCAAGAAACCAGAAGTACAATGGCCTAAGAAGAACCAACACAAACTCAGCACTTGCCAATTAACCAGGGAACACAAGGAAAGTTCTGTGTGTGACCCTAGCACAGACCTATCACATAAAATAGCTGGTTTGCTCTGGCCAGCAAAGAGCACACAATGTGTTCCAGCTGAAAGGTTCCCAGAAGTAGCAAGCTCTGGTATTATCAGCCTTGAAGCAATCTTTGGACTGTTTTCAGGTGGCTGAGTTAGCACTCCACCACTGACAGTGTTGGAGTAGAAACTCTCCTAATCTCACACTTTACATCTCAACAGCTTCTCTTATGGGAAACATGCTCCCCGAGACACAAGATACCCTGGCACAAGTCCCACTCCCCCAGGCTGTGACTTCAGGGCTGCCCACTGCCTCCAGCCCTCCTCCCCAGGGCTGGAGCCACCCGAGCCACCAGCACCCTGCACTGCCTGCCTGAGCTCTGAAGGAGCAGCTGGCCCTTCTCCCTTTGTTAAAACAGGCTTGCTTCCTTGGTCAGCTCTCTGTATCACCTGAGACGGAGCTTCTTGATTAAACAGACTAGTGTCGGTTCATTTGTAATTGGGTTGGTATTATTTAGATTCCCCTCTTTCAAGTCTCTTCACAACAGATTGTAACTACCAAGAATCAGAGAAATCCAGACTGGACACTCAGAGGAGGTTTTGCCTACCCTTCCTGTGATAATACCTCTCCTCAGTACATCACCTTCTTGGGATGTGTTTGTGATAAGTTGCATCGTGATGGAAGCTTCCAGACACTAATGCATATCTAAAGCTAGAGCAAATTATCATACAGGTAAAGAGTGGTGAATTGCCAGAAAATAAGAATATAAGTAATGTGTTTTATGCAAATAAAGATCATAAGAAATTACACTGCTATGGGCTTGAGAAATTATTGCTACAGCTCTAGATATTTCCTTAAACTTTCAGTTTTCGCTGACACCTTTAGATAAACAGAGGTGTCATCACCTGTGTAGAAATAATTATACATAATAAGTGATATAATTATATATAACTGTACATATTAACTGTCAGTTTAAATATATAAGTTTATGTACACATTTATATATATATAAACATATATATATTATATAGTATATATACAGTGTATATATATGAACTGTCAGTTTAAATATACTGTTTACATACAATCTTACACTTTATCCATAAATACATATTATTCATAAAGTTTAACCTAAAACAAGGAGAAGCATTTTTGTTTGGAGTAATTTTGTTTTTGTAATAATATCCCCTTTGGCAGAAAAGCTGCATCAGCAACATATTTTTTGCCAAGTTTGTGGTGACAAGCACAACGTTGCACAGTCTGTAACAATCAAAAGCAATAAGTGAAAATTCTACAGTGATCTGCTGTAAGCCAATGATGAATTGGGTCCCTAAGGTTCCCCAGTTCATCCAGCACACACTACTCAGGGTACACGGCTCCACACAAAGCCTTTACTCTGCTTTAACTACGCTGGGCCATGTGGAACTGACCGCGTTCGACAGAGGGATTTTACACAAACCACAAACACCATGTTACAGGTCACGAAATGCACCCACAGCAGCCAAAGACTGGCTTGCCCTTAATGCTGCCATACATTCTTATCTTTAATCGAGGAACCACTTAACTGAGCAGCACCTACACTTATGCTTCGGCACTGGTTATTATAGAATCTGACGGACTGTGTTTTATAACTTGCACACTAATAAATCTTAATCACAAGCATTGAAAAAGTATACCACTTTCATCCTATTGCAACCAATATGACAGCATTTTTTAAAGTAATTAAAATTTTAATGCAAAGGAAAAAGTTTTAGTTTAATATTCAGGACTCAACTTGTTATTACTTTTACACAGGTGATGACACCTACCTTAAATAAGACACAGAGCTGTCTAACAGTTAAAAAGGTTAAAATTAAAGCTCCTTATATCTATTTTTGATGTATTAAATTGGCTCACTACTTGGGTAAATCACTTAATCACCGTCTGTTATACAGCTCTAACACCACTTCTCCCCATGGTAACACCCACTGGGCATGGAAATGAAGTCTGCTTGAGGGGAAGTGCAGAGAATTTTTCAATTACAAGAATTGTTATAGCACTTTATTGCCCTTTGCAACTAAAAGGGCAACACACAACTAAAGACTGACCCACCCTTGTACTTTCACACCAGCTTCATCTTTTGCACAGTGGTTACTCAAAACACTGCAACATCAACAACGCTGCAGAGACAGATTTTGGGGCCATACACGCTACAGACAGAAGGAAGAAGAAACTCTTATCTTTTTTAGTTTACAGAGAAAATGTTCAGCAGATACATTTCTCTTGATATATATTCAGAGGAGATATATAATATATGTATATATATAATTTATTTCACCTTCAAGCCTTCTGCTGGCAGTCTGTAGCCAAATCTAGCAGGTAGGTCATCAAAAGTCTGGGTTCCATTTTCAAGGTTGTACTAAGAGAAACAAACAAACAAACAAATGAAATCAGGTTTGCACCAAGACAGAAATGGTTAGCAAGTGTAAACAGAAATAAACAACACTGCATTCCTTTAGATTAAAATATTTATCAGACATAGGACATCTTGTGACCATGTCAGTGAAATCACAAAACTGCTTATTCCACTTGTCTTCCACTCACCCAGCAACATCATTCTTTTCTTATCTAGCTGTCAAAACACAAACGTAATAGATATTTTGTTAAATTATTCGTACAGAAAATCTTTCTACTGTCTAACATTTGAATACCATCATATTTGCAGAACAGAAACTACAAGCCAAAGAGAAAAAATCTGAAGAGCTGGAGGGTCTGGGTGTAGAGTTTTTATTGGACAGTGGTAGTGGGTGTTTTGCCCTGAATTCACTTGTGTACAGGGAAAAACAGCTTTTAACAAGTCCTAGGCAAAGAATATGCCACCCCTTCCCAATTCCCTGCTATCCATTCAGCTTAATAGCTGAAAAGTATCTCTACAGTTTTGTTTTATAATAACTATGAGCTTTCACTTTAAAACAGAACACTGTAAAGATATAAATCTGTGGAAGGTTTGTTTCATCTTTCCTTATTCACCTTCAGTAGCTCTATGCCATGCCTGACCAGCACAGAAGTCAGACAGGAAAGGTGCTAACTGAAAGCATGCTACATGTTTTTCATATAAAGTAAGTGTAAAGTTGTCAACTCTACAACAACTGAATTGAACGTGCATCAGTTGTAAGTTTTACTGAATGGTTTAGTGACTCAGAAATGTTTGTCTATTCATTGTATCATCCCACTGTCACACAGAACAGCCAAGTAAGGATCATGTTTGCTTCAGAGGGACATTTTCTAACAGCCAGACTTAGACAGACGAACTCAAACTGTAGTTCAGAGATAAACACTGCAGTGATTTATCTGAACTCTTCCAAAGGAGCAACATTTTGAAGGAGCTTTCTTCCCACAGACTCTAACAAAATTCAGGTGAAAGAGGTAGGAATGGAGCCAAGCTTCAAGGAAGCTTCCTTGTTCTGTGTAATCCGTGTGCTCCACACAGTCTCTTCCCAACCTTCCACTACACAGAGCACCAGTGCACCACCTTATTCAAAACATCCGTCCTGAGCTTGTGCCACCACCAGTTCTCTCCTGAATTACTTGGCAAGTCCCAGCTAAAGCCAAGAGTCAGACACAAACCTATTTATTTTTACTCCTGTTTTATAAAATAACTAATTCTGCCTCAAATGCACATAACAGCACTTTACACATATATGATCTTTCATTTGAAGCTGCAACTACATGAGAACACAGAAGCATAAAGACTTAAATTAGAAGGGAATAGAAGAAATTCTTTCCTTAGTGAACCCAAAACTACACCAGTTTTGCTAACAAATGGGTAATCATTAAACTGTGAAATCTTTCAAGACTGTAAATGATCTGTATGCCAGCAATGCCATGTGACACTGCTAACATTCCCTTTTCTGAGCATTCCACCAGCTTCTTTGTGCAGGAGTTGTAGAGTCTACTTCATGTCTTCATTTTTTACTTCAAGATATTCTCAGAATAAATCTGCAACTTCCAAATAGCCAAGAATAAAAGACACTTCATTTTTATATGGAATAATTTTAGAATACTGCACACAAATGCTTAAATAGAAAAAAATTAAACTAAACTCCCAAAATGCCCCTTCTTTTTTTTTTTTTTTTTAGGTTGGGGAGGTTGTTTTTGTTTTAAATAACCTTTATAAGAGAGGAAGACGCAAGAATAAAAGTCCATTTTTTTATGAAAAGAGGAAGCACGAGCTTGTTGACAGAAGAAAGGGGAAATCATGTTTACAGTAGAACCACAGTTTCAAATTTCACAATAAAATGGTCCCGTCAGTGCTATAATTAAGCAATTATCTATCTGCATTGTTTCCTTCCTTCCTACAAAAAGTACTGATAAATAGTAACAACCTGGAGATCCAAATAACACACTTCAGTGTTCATCAATCCCATGTTACCACAAACTTTTAAGAATTTTTATTTTAAAATTTGGCTTCAAGGGCTTGTCACTGTTCTCCCAAGTTGACATGGTATTAAAAACTCCTCTGCATATCCCTGGAACAAGCAGAGAACACAGAGCCTACAGTATTTAGGTTTAATTATTTCAGTAGCTTAAGCTCTATCCTACAAAGACATTTATAACGTCCTCTTTAAAACGTCACAACATATCATATTGGTAATAAACAGCAAACTTTTCCCACTGACCTGTGTTCATTATACTGTTTATGAGCCTGATGAGCTGAAATTCTACATACCCCAAAATTTTTTCTTAACGATAGCAGATACTTAAAAAAATAGCTCCATTTAGGTGTAGTACTCACAAAAACCCTTCCTGACAAGGCCTCCAGCACACACTTAAATTATATGGGCCATAGAAGATTACTTTATTTACTTATATCCAGTAACCCTACAAAATGGTATCCATCACCAAAACTTAAACTGCTGTCTAAGCCAAATCATGGAATTCTTTTAATAGGATTGTAACATGCTACAGGACATCTGGTCAGAGTGGAACTTTGTAAATGTCTAAGGGAACTAAGTGCTTTCACTGTCATGGTACCTGAGCACATATCTTCTGCAAAGTCGTTTGCAAATGTACAATTCAATTTTTTTATTGAAATAAATTGTTAAGGCAATTCCATGTCAAGCAACATGCTGTAACATTTTTTGTTTTATTGTATTAACTGATAAATTAATAGAATAGTTGAAAAGAAGATTGGATTTTATAGATATTTCACCTATGTAGAAAATATACTTACTGCTAAAATATCTGCCTCCACAGGTAAAAGATTCAGGAAAGCAAATAACTGCACAGTCACAATAGTGTATATCTGAGTGGCAGACAACATCAGCATTCCTATTGACAACAGCATATTTTATTCAATACCTGCAAGACAAAAACCAAGAGTCAAGGCACACAGTAAATACTTTGCTCTGTCATTTTACAGGGCTCTCTTGGTAAGTAAACAGTTTACCAGAGAAGTATGTAAAATGTTATTTGATATATACTTTTGAGAAACAAGTCATCCTAAAGTTATAGGATTATTTTAGAATAGAAGTCTCTTCTGGGAAGGTGTGTAACCTCCATGGGAGGGACTGCATGTAGAAACCACAAATCTGTAAGAGCAGCACTTCAAAAAGCTTTAGGCACCAAACAGCTATGCAAGGGATGAATGTTCACATTGTATTGATCATCCTTGGAGACTCTTCATTTTAAACTTCCCTGCTTCCAGCATAAATCCAAATCAGCAAAATTCATCATATGCCTGCAGTAAATACACTAAAAGCATTTACTTTAAATATACACTTCTTTTGCAAGTGTGAGACCAACACATAACAAACACAAACCAACGGTATCAACTTCAGAGAAACTCAAGAGATGCTCCGGTGTTGACACATGCTCTGGCCAGCAGCTCTGGTCCCCTGAAGAGAGTGTGCATTTCTGAGACCCTTAAAAACAAGGACACAAGTACTCTGTAAAGTTTGCTTAGATGCACTTCCCCAGCTCCTGACTTTAAAAGGAAGTCAATTCTGCTTTGCTAATAAGGGCCTGCAAACTTATGCTCTCCCAATCCACAAACATGAACAATATGGTACAAATCTGCAACTAAAATCCGCTCGATACTATGTTTAATGTAGTGACAAATAGTGTTTCTGCTAAGCTTTCATGTCAAATGCTCAGTACCACGTGCCCACAAGCATCTCCTCCAGTATGGGGCTTTCGGTTCTTACACAAACACGAGGCTGTCCCTTAGTCCACACTCACAGGGAGGTAACAATTCCAACAGCAAAACTGTAAAGTCAAGCATCCAAACCCAGTTGCAGTAATGGGTGAGGGGGTGAGATTCAGCCTCAATCTATGCTATCCAGAAATGCAATCTGAACCACAGGAATGGTTAGCTGACAAAGGGATAGAGACTTCCAGAGAGGAAGGACGTGGACCTGGGAAAGAATCCTGTCCAGATGCTCATCAAACTTGTCCCCCATTTCCCATGAGCTACATGTAGAGGCATCTGTCCTGTTAGATATTCCCAAAATACAGGACAGATTAATGCAGTGCTCCCCTTCCCCTAAAAAATTAAATTAGTGTTTGTTTTTTCCTACAACTTTACCCTTTCACTGTCTTTTCCCCAGATGTCATGTTCTATCAATTTTATTCATCAAAGCAGAACTCCCATCAATGCAGTTTCACCAAAGTGCCAGTATAAAATGTTCTGGATCATTTATTAACAGCCCTTCCATCTAGGCAATTCGAGAGACAACTAGTGTTCCTCCCTGTGTCATGCTCCTACAACTGCCCATCCTACAGAGTTCAGTGGGACAACTACAGCAACACAAGCTCATGGGAGAAAAGACTCAGTGGGATTCTGCCCTGTGATCCACCAGGATGAACAACTGCCTCTGTCTGCTGGACTTGGTCTTAAAAGAGAATATCAAAGAATTCTGTCACACAGAAATTTTATTCCAAACAAAACTACTAACTCAGGTAATACAGTTTAGTGCTTAAACAACTACTTTTTTGGTTTTCTTTGACAAGGGTCATCTAAACAACAAAAACTCTTTAGAGCACGGAATATGGGAGAATTACCCTACCTCAGCCTCCCCCAGTAGCCTTTTCCTTACTACCTTGGGACAGAGTAAGAGATCATCATTAATTCCCAGAAACTCCCTGGCATCGGGAACAGCCCCATGAGAATGGTGGCAAGGGAGCAGAAGCCAGAAGGAACCTCCCTCCCAGGTCTGTATTCCAAAGGCCACAACCCACCCTAGAACAGGGCCTCTGCTCTGCACCAACAGTCACGACTGACCAGCTGTCTGCAGAGGAACTTCAGATTCTCCCAGCCTGAGCTACAGCACGATGAGGGGCAGGCAGCCTCTTAAGAACACAGCACAGAGTATCTTATTCCCCTTACAAAAACTAACACCTAAATGGGACCAAGCTAGAAAATCCAGCATTCAGAATTCAAATCCATGTGATCCAGTACACCTTGACCTCCAGAGTACCAAAGAAGCACCAGTGAAGTGCTACATTCAGCAGGAAATCTAACCACTTCCACTGCTGGGTGTAAGAGAATTGCTCAGTTCACGGATGGATCAAAGCTGAGATTCTTCCAGTCTCAAAGAGAGTACTGGAAATAACACAAAACAGTCACAACAAAACCCAAACACAAATACATGGGATCCAGTATTGCTGTAAGAGGTAAAATAATTCATGGACAAGTTTTAGAAGTGAATAGTATGTGCTTAATAATGTAATTATCAGAACATCTGGATCTCCTCTAACTTCTTTAACTGGAGGAATTAGAAGTACTTCACAAACAATTAAACTCAATTAGGCCATCCAATTTGTTTGTATGATTGCTGAAAACCTCCAAATTGTGGCTTCTATAGAAATGGTTCCATGTGGATTTGTTTTCACTTGACTGTAGATATTCCATTCTGAAAATTTTCTGTTGACTTACCAGAGAAATCACAGCCAACACTACTGCTTTCTTTTTCAGAATCAAGAAACACCTAAGAATTCCTGTCCCTCCTTTGTGGGCTTTTCAAGCAAAAAGCATCATCCCATAATGCAAGGTTCTCAATGTTAATTTAAGCAAATATCAGAGTCAGATTTGATTTAAACTAACATGGAGAGAATTCATTATTATTATTTAGAGGAAACAGCTGACATTTTCAAAAACAGTTGTAATTCTGACTCGGTCATTTCGACATACGATGCTTTGTGAAACTTTCAACTGGTTCACGTGAACTGAAGTTACAGTCACAGGAACTGGTAATGAGTTATGAAATTAATGAATTTTTATTGCTAAATTAAGACTTACCAGCTTTTCTCATCAGTCTGCCCTACAAAAGAGGACATTGGTGAAACTGGAAGGACAAAAGAACCATTGTTTGAAAAATACAGCCATTTTTACTATGACAGAAGCAACAATACATTTGAAGCTATCACAGCACTTTAACCAACACAGTAAATTCAGCACATACCTTACAACAGAGAGAAAAGCACTAAAAGAGCATTGAGCAAGGTTAGAAAATATCAGAATTAAGCTGGTCCTTGCCAACAACATGCACGTACAGTGAAGTCTTCCCTGTCAAAGTTACATACATACAAGTTCTTCCGGGCCCAGGAACTGCTGCCTCAAGCACAAGTGAAAAAGCCTTACAATTCCTGAAATTCCATGGCACTTTGGAAAGCATCCCCCTCTCACTGAGAGAAGCAGCTCAGAGCACACAGAAATATAGGTATGTGGAATTAAACCACACAAAAAAAATGGAACCTGGCTCTGCAGTAACCTGCAGCACTTTACACCTGATTTTCCAGTGTGTACAGACAAAGCTGTCCATGAATAACTTTGGGCGTTCCTTCCCACTCTTCATCCTAGAACTCACAAACTAAACTGAGCCTGAGGTGCTGCATCCCTCTGTCAGGGACTGAGCAAGGCAGAAACACGGACAGGAAGATGTGGGGTGTGCTGGACCACAGCTACGAGCAGCAAGACACCCCTGAAGCAAACGAACTAAGCACATTTAGGACAGACTCACAAAGAAATTACATGGCTCAAGACACAGATGAGAACTTTGGGGCTTCTGGCAAATATCCACAAACCAGACTGCACAAACTACACACTGATATCAAATTTTCACTATTTGTATCTCAATCAACTCAAAACGTGTTTCAGAGCAGAAGACAACACAAAGCAATCCCATGTCCACATGGTTATGTACATGCTTCAACTCTTTCTCTTCTACTTGTGAAAAAACCCCAAAGTTGTGCATGTGTATTAAACGATCCTAAATTCTATTTGATGCCTAACAGGATTATGATGCTTGCAGGAATTAAAAAAAAATCACGTGAACATACAGAAAGTTTGTCCTGACACACACCCAGTGACAACATTCCAAGTAGTTCGGCAGCCTGGGCTGCACCTTCCAAAATTCCACAAGCTACACATCTAATATCAATAACTGCCATTCACATCCCTCGAGGCCCCCATATCTCTTTTTGCATTTTGATGCCATCACATCACTACTGACCCAAATCTCCATCTCATACCTCTCACAAAACTGAACACTGATGCACACAAAAGAAAATCAGCATTAGATCCATAAACATGAAGGAACAATTCCTCTCAATTCACTTTAACCTTATCATTAGGAATTTGGCTGTCAGCCAGCCGGAGTCCACACCAGTCATTATCCTGCAATACCAACCGGCATCTCGGAGCACAGCCAGCCCCAGGAACCACACCAGGCTGAGGCGCGAAACGCCCAAGCAAGTGTCGAGGTTTCCCCGGGCCAGGGGCGAGGCTCGGGAAGCGCTCCGGCAGCTCCCGCTCCGCTCCCTCCCGCGGGGCCGGGCAGCGCCGGGGCTACGGCCGCTCCATCCGAGCCCAGCGCTGGCTCCGCCTGAGCCGGGCTGGGGATCGCGCCCCGCCTGCCACTCCAAGGGTGGAGGCAAATAAGCGCTGCGCAATGAAGCGCCGGGCCCGTCAGCGCTCAGCGGCCGCAGAGCCCGGGCGCACGGGAGGGGAGAGCCCGGGGGGCGCTGCGGCCGCGCCCCGGGGCAAACCTGCGGCCCGGGGGCCCCGCCCGGGCCGGCGCTCACCTGCGGCCCGGCCCCGCGCTTACCTACGGCTCTACCCAACCCGGCGCTTACCTACGGCTCTACCCGGCCCCGCGCTTACCTACGGCTCTACCCAACCCGGCGCTTACCTACGGCTCTACCCGGCCCCGCGCTCACCTGCGGCCCGACCCCGCGGCCCGGCCCGGCCTAGGCCCACGCCATGGCGCCTTCCGTGCGCTCGGCGCCCGCGCCGGAAGTTCCTCCTGACGTCACGCGGCCGCAGGCACGCTTCTGAAGCAGCCCATTGGCCTTCCGGGCTGTCACTCACCCAAGAAGAGGCGTGGCGTGGCTCCCCATTGGACACGACCGCGAGGGGAGGGCGGTGCCGCTCCCGCCCCGCCGCCAGGGGGCGCGCGGCGCCGGGCGGGGCCAGAACGCCGGCTCGGGGCGGCCCGGCCGGGGGGGCCGCGGGGGGGAGTGGCCGGGAGTGGCCGTGTCCCCGCCCCCGGCCCCGCCCCCGAGCCCGGCCCCGCCCCCGGCCCCGGCCCGCGCAGGCGCTGCCGCAGTCCCGCCCGGTGCCGGTGCCGGTGCGGGCGGAGCGCGGCGATGCTGCTGGTGCTCTCGGCGGACCACCGGGCGCACCTGGGATGTTTGCCGCGGGCGGGCGGCGCAGGTCGGGGCCGCGAGGGGCCCGCGGGCGGCGGGGGCCGGGCCGGGGCTGCGGCACGGCCTGCAGCGGGGTCTGTTCTCTCTCGTTACAGCCGTGGGCGAGCTGGGGCGCCTGGCGCTGGAGCAGCTGCGGCGGGGAGCGGCACCGCGGGCCTGCGAGGCCGCCGCCAGTGAGAGCCGGGCCGGGGCTGCGAGGCCGCGGGGAGCGGGCGGATCGGACCGCGGGGAGGGCGGGACCGGGCCGCGGCCGTGGCGGAACGGGGTGGGCTCTGCGCCGGAGGACCCCGAGCCCTCGCTGCACGGCGGGGCGGGGTCGAGGGAGCGGGGTCGGACTGCCCGCCCTGCCCCCTGTGGGGGGCTGCGGGGTCCTCCTCACCGACACAAACCCTTCTCTGCACCACGCCGTAAGAAATTGGTTTGGCTGTTTCTTAATTTTTTTTGTTTTGATGGTTTTGTTTCAGGGGGTCTCTAACATGTACATTATTATTTGAAGGGTGTGAAACCCGCTTTTTTTCCTTTTCTGTGCATATTTTGCCAGTTAGCGTTGCAGTTTTGAATCTCGTTGCTGTAGTAAAGGAGGAAGTAAAAGGCACTTTGTTCTCTCTTTAAAGGAAAGCTGAATATTGGCGTTGACACCATTCAGCATGGAGTAGAGGGACTAACATATCTTCTTACTGAGAGCTCCAAGCTTATGGTAAGGATACCTTTGTGTAAGGATTTCAGGAATGCACTCAGGAGATGCCTTCTGAACACTTAGACCTCTGAAAATCCTGGTGAATGGGGAAAATGTGGCTCAAAATTGTGATGACATATTTTAATTTCAGAGAAAGGTGTCTCAGACTGTTGTCTTATTGAAACACTGCATTTGCGTGGATGACTCTAGAATTTGTATTCAGTGTCTGAAGCTAAAACTTTACAACTTTTTAATAGCATAATTTACTCTATATGGAGCAGCATCCTTCAGGATTGAGCTCTAAATAACCATCGTCATCGTGTCTGGGCTTTGCAAACAAAGGTTTGGGAAGGGCTCTCCCCACGCTCGCTACAAGCACACTGATGGCTAAAAAGGCCAGTGC
>JAWWES010000011.1:160210-192563 GCA_035583135.1 Lophotriccus pileatus | reverse complement strand
CCGCCCCGCCCGCCCGGGACACCGGTGCTGCTGGCGGGGCCGCACAGGCGCTGCCCGCCCGCCTCGTCCGCTCCGCTCCCGCCTCGCCCGCCCGGGCCGCGGGTCGCGTCCTCGGCAGCGGGGCCGGCTCCGGCCACCGCCCGCCCGGGACGGTCCGCCCGCCGTCGGGGAGGAAAATGAACCCCGCGGCCACGGCCCCGCCGCCGGGGCAGCAGGTGATCCACGTCACGCAGGACCTGGACACGGAGCTGGAGGCGCTGTTCAACGCGGTGATGAACCCCAGGCCCAGCTCCTGGCGCAAGAAGATCCTGCCCGAGTCCTTCTTCAGGGAGCCCGACTCGGGCTCGCACTCGCGGCAGTCGAGCACGGACTCGGGCGGGCCCCCGCCGCGCCCCGCGCCCGCGCACGTCCGCTCGCACTCGTCGCCCGCGTCGCTGCCCGGGGCGGTCGCGGCGCCGCAGCCCGGGCACCTCCGGCAGCGCTCCTGCGACGTGACGGACGAGCGGCCGCTGCCGCCGGGCTGGGAGATGGCGCTCACGCAGACCGGGCAGCGCTACTTCCTCAAGTGAGTGCGGCGGGGCCCGGCCCGGGGCGGGGCGGCCGGGCGGGAGCCGCGCTGCGGGGCGGCGGGGGGACCCCCGCGCCCGAGGTGGATGCGGCATCCCGGGAGGAAACTCCTTTCCGGGGGGAAGGGGGAGGCGAGGGACGGCCGGGCTGCGCTCCCGAAGCCGGGCGGGAGCCCTGCCGTGCCTATCGGTGCCGCGTTCCTTTCCTGCTTGCCCACACGTCCAAGATTCTGAAACCTTTTTTTTAACGAGTTCAATACCAGTTATTCCAGGGAGTTTCCGGCATGTGGGAGCAGGGCTCCGCGTGTCCGTCCCTGTCGGAGGCAGCGGGGGCTGTGGATGTGCGGGGGCTGCCCGGCCGCTCCGGCCTCAGGGTGTTCGGAGCATCCCCGGCCGCGGGGTTGGAGCCCGCCTTGCTCCGGTGACAGATTTTGAGACGTGTGGTAACACAGCTGCCGGTATCCCTTCTGTCCAGTCATTCTGGCCAGAGTGCTTTATTTGTTACATTTGGTATTTGATTCAAAACAGCCTAATAGGCCTGAAAAAAATGTAGTAATTGTAATACGTGGTAGGGCGACAGTGCCTTATTTTGGTAGATTCTGAACTCAGCTCCAGATTCATTGCAAATTAAGTGGCACTGCATTACCCTGGTAAATAATGCAGTGACAAAATGTTTGCTAATGAAAGAAAATATTTACTGGTGAAGCTTCTGCCTAAAAGTGTTGAGGGAATTCCAGGAGGTCATTTCCTTGCCACAGCCTTCTCTGTCAGAAGAGTAAACCACGTTCATGTTAAACCATGCGTGGGTATTCCACCATCATAAATGTCTTATAGACAATGTGTGAGGGGAAAGAGGGACAAAACTGTTTAGAGAAATGAAAAAAAGTAATAATTTACATGATTGTATAATGATTTCTTTGCCTCATGGGGTTGGAATCTCCAACGGATTACTCAAGAGGCCAGTCTTTAAATTACTGTGCAAAGAGTTCAGATTTTTTACTTTTGTCACAGAGCTACCAGCAAAGCACCGAAATACATTTCTGTGTGTCTCTGTATATCATTTATGATGCTGAGTGGACATGTCCATGGGTCCCAACTTAGGAGTTTGTTATTAATCTAGTTTATCACCTAAATGAGAGGATCTTGTGTCTTCACACTTTGTGTGTATTTTTCTCGAGAGAACAAGGACAGAAAAATAGCTGACTGACAGGAGCACTGAAACAGACCATTCCTAAATTAATATTAAATATGAATTCTTGCTAGGGTTTGGCCAGGGGGTGTTTTCAGATACTTCTGCCCAAAAATTGCATAACATAATCTTTGTCTGCCCTTTATTTTTTGACTAATACCTAATATCAAAATGAGTTTATGTGGTTTCACCTTCCTGTTGTGCGTTTCTGACCTAGAGACAGAGTTTTCCAAATTGATGGATTCTTGTTGCTTAGGCCAAAAATGCAAGGCCTTTCTTAAATAGAAAGCATGGGTAAAAACTCAAAATGTGTTCAGTTTTTTTCTAAATCATATCAACAGTAATACTCTGATTGACAGCATCCTTTTTAATATAAAATATAATATTCATTGTGTATGTAATTTGTTACCCAAGATAGTCTTTGTTTTGTTTCCCCAGTTTTACTTATCCAACAGAACTTCCCTCATTTATCTCAGAATTAGTTGGAATAATGTATTTCTTTATACATGTCATGTATTTCTTTATACCCCAATGTTTTTGGGAGTAATATTTAGCTTTAAAATGCTCACATATGAATTACAGTATTTTATAGTGGTGTAATGTTTTTCAGGTGAAAATATAGTTTCCTGCAGAAATTTAAGATTATTTATGGAAAACAGCATTTAAAACTTTGTGCAGGAACATACAGGATTCAGATCAGGTGATGTGCTTGAAAATCATATTTGGTTAAACCAGGCATACAAGGTTACATTTCTTGATATAAAGAAAAAAAAGCCAGTGCTTTCCAGCTTAATGATAAAGATTTGTTTGTAGGCATTAGGAAAAGAAAACTGAGAAACAAACTAAGAGTAAATAGCCAAATTAGGTCCTGTTAAAGCTTTTATTACCTGTTGAAGCTTATAATGCAATTTGTTTTATTTAAACATATTTTGAAGAATTATTAAACAGAAGTACTAGTGGGAGTTTCAATGAACAGTGAGCTAACTTTGGTGACAGGGAACCAGCTACAACTTGAAGCAGTTGCACTCCTGCGTGTCAGTTCTTGCAGAAATTTTCTGGCCGTGACTGGAAGAAACATAAGTAGCCTGGGGACCACTCCACCCTGTAATTAAACACCAAACCGCACAAGTGGGGGGTGGAAAACAAGCCCATGAACGCACACTTGCGGCAGTGTTATCTGAAGCATTTTACTGTGTGTGCATGTGTGGACAAAAATGTAAGTGTGATTTCTTTGTGATAAAAAGAGTTTCTGGAAAGGCAGGCAGACTGCCCTGCATAGCTGCTGTGCTGGTGAGTGGGAATATCAGTGGCCTATCGATCCTCTTGCTGGGCTGTGTACACAGACCCTGTAAAGAGAGTGTCTCAAGTGTTGCTTTCCACCAGTTTGGGTTTAGGTGGTAAAGCCTCATATTTCAAATGAAGACTGAGGTTGTAATGTTTCCTCAGTGTGTGTAGAGAGCTTCTTGCTTAGACTGTCAGAACAGAATATGGAGAGTTTGGTGTTTGCACTGCACAGATTTGTAAAACTGTTCCCACTGCTGTCTTTATCACACTGTTATTGTTAAAATATTGCAAGGAACTTTTGTCTTACCAGGACATATTGGCCATTAAATTCTGCTTGAGTGTAAGAAGGCTAATTCCTTGCAATATTTGATTTACTCAGAAGGTTCAAAATTTTTTTTACTGGTTTTTGTTGGTGGAGAAACTTGTTTTAACACATGATCAGTTTTACAAAACTGAGCATGTTCAGCAGGACAGCAGAAGAAAAGTAATATAAATACTATGAAAATACTTTTTTCCTGAGAATAACAAAACAGATAATGCTAAGACAGTTGATGTGCTCAAGTGATTTTCAAATACAGCCTTTCCCTGAAAGCCATTTGCCTTAATTCTGTAGAAACTGTTATTATTTTATACTGGTGTTGTGCTTGGTGCTGTACAGAATTCATCATAGAGAAACTTTTCCATCTCAGGAATGCAGTTACACAACTGGAAGTGGGGGAGGAGATGGACAGTGCATGAGAGGGTTCCTCAGTTAAGTTCTCATAAGAATGTGGAAAGCACTAACACGTTTGTAGGACATGTTTGCAGTGTTGTCCCACAGTTGTGATCACAGTCTCATGTCCAGCAAGGGGGGACTTACCTTGCTGTGGCTTGCCTTGGTCCTTGGAGAAGAGTGGTGCAAAGCAAGAGCCTGTGCATTCCTGCTGGCTTTGGTGCTGTGCATCAGAGACATTTCACAGAATCATGCAGCTTTTGGAGCATTTCATCCACACTTCGAGGGATGTGCTTTGTTCCCCATCGCCAGTGGTTATTTGTGTGGGATTTAGTGCCTGAACTGCTCCCATTGCCAGCATCCCTCTATTAAAAGTAAGTTATAATGTGCTAGAAAGTACCAAGATATATTACTACCAGTGCCTTTTATCTGGAATCAGTGAGTGTTTTGAAGAGCTCCTAGCAGGCAGGAAAGTTGTGTACAACATGGAAGTTTAATTGACAGAAATTCAACTATAGCTCACCTTTGTAACTCATTTTAGAGATGCTTAGGAAGTTTTGGGGTTGGAATGTGCACATCAAACCTAAATTTTCAAGCTGTGATTGTCTGTAGTTCAAGTGCTGATTTAATGATGATGTTGGAGTTCCACTTAAAAAACTACCACGGATCTATGAGCTACTTTTTCTCCTCTGAATTTGACAATAGGAACAGCTACAGAGTTTCTGATGAAAGCTCATATTTCTTAATTTTTTTGGTCCAAGATCGTGCCTTTTCATGATCAGTAGACTGTTTTCTCAGAATCTAAAATCATGTCACCTGTGATGCTTAAAATAATTTAGTGGTTAATGTGGCGCTTATTAAAATCTGAGGACAGAAGCAGCTCGGGAATAAAATTGCTTCAGGGACACATTTTGGTTTGCAGAATGGGATCCAGTTCCCTTTCCCATTGAGTTTTCTGAGTTAGGAGATAAGCTACATTTTAGATTCAGCTGTGATGCATCAGTGAAGAAAGCTTTAAGCAAGACTGCAGTGACTCTGGAAGTGTTACCAAGAGTGGCGTCTTTTGAGGAAATATTTAAGAAACTTATTGTAAAGGACTGTCTAGATACAGAAGTTGCATTACATTTTTGTGTATGACTTTTTGAATTATTTAAGGAATTGATGATAACTGTCCTGTACACACTGTTGTGTTGATACATAAAATTTAATATATTGGACTGATGTATACTTTTAAACTAGTAAGTTAGTAATGAACATGCAGAATTGTGCTGGTTTAATAAAACTTGTCTTAAATTTGTCCTTTACTCTTAGTGTTAAACCCAAAGTCCAGGAGTATTTGTGCATTAATGGATGACAACTGTCATGCATTCATCTCATGACATGAGATGAAAATACAATTGCTTTGTGCATTAATCATTAGGAAATAATATCCATTAACATATTCTTAGAAAGATGTGTATAGAATAGATACAGGTGTTAATTTAAGAATGCTACCATGAAAACCAGATGTTTTTTCTGAAACCATCTTGAAAGGGTTTTGTCTTTACCAATGGTTTGGGTTGTTCAAGGAAGGAAAATGAATAGTCGGTTTATTTTTATCATGAGCTGCTATAGTCACATCTAAAAGTTGGTCTACCTGGCCATCTGTATTCCATAATTGGTACAGGACAGTGTGGAGAGCTGTCTGCTTCCAAAGGTGATGGATGTGTCCAGCTTTGAACAGGTTTGACAATGTAGAATCTGTGAAGCCTGTCCTTTCCAGCTTTTTGCTGTTCACTCACTTCAAATCATGTTGGAAGAGCTGGAGTTTGAGCTTTGATTTGTATCCTTTTGGAAGCTTTGGTTAAACTGAAGGTTCTGTCTGTGAGGGAGGTTACTACAGGACAAGAGCTTCTTTGTAACAGCGTATTTGGGGCTTGGGGGCATTGCGTGACTAGCAGATACAAATTGTATGGAAGCAATTAAATCTAAAGAAAATGTCATGTGGGCTGAATTTCAACACACAGACTTTCAGCATTTCCCCCCTTCATTTAGAGAGAGAGAGAAGCTGGCATGATGTAGGATGGAGGTGGGTTTTTTTTTGCTTTGGGGGTCTTTTTCTTTTCATTGATTGATAACTCAAAGTCCAGACCTGGAGTGAATGCTGCTGCCCATGACTGTTGTATGAACTCTTCAAGAACAGAAATCCTGGGAACACTGCACTGTCCTGCAGTATTCCCTACCTGTGACTGTGCTAAAGGCAGATGTGATGGAAGCTACTCTGCAGAGACAGATACAGGCTTGCACAGAGAACTGAGCAAAATGTGTTATGTTAAGATTGAAATAATTGCTTAGAATGTCACCAGAATTTAATGCAATATAAAGGGAGATGTGCAAGAGGAGCTGACTGTCTTGCATCTCGTCCTGGCTCACAGCATCTGCATGGCAGTCACACTGCAAGCACAGCAGTGGTGACTTGTGGAAACAAACCCCCAACCTGGCCCAGAGTATTGCAGCAGGTGTGTTTATTCACAGTGCTGGGGGGAGAATTCCTCCAATCACGCCCCCCATGGCCTTTGTTCAGCTCTTTTTATGCAGTCTAATGTTCCATGTGCATTAGTTGTATTACATATCCATTATTGTGTTCCATATGCATTGGCTGTGTCAGCAAATTCCAGCCCAGTGGGAGGGGAATCATTAACAGACACCACTCCTGTAACTCCGCCTTGGAACACCCCCTTGGGGTTTTCTTTCGGGGGGCTTTGGAGGTCTTTTGGATGAAGTAAGAAGCCTTCCTCAGCTTTTCTACCTTTGCTAAGAACTACTGAGTTGGCACTGCCCAATTAACTCAAAACTGGTCTCTTCTTCAGAAGCTTCTCTATACCAGCTTCCAAGGTCTCTTTCTCATGAGCTTCAATTTAAAGCCCCTTATCTAAACTCTAAGGTTTTCTGATCCTGCTAAAGTCTTCATTCTAAAATTAACTATATCCTGTCTGTGAGTTGTTATAAGCAAGCAAGGCCCTATCCTAATTCTATCTAAAAATTAGATTACCCTTTATCAGTGGTAGAGCTGCAAGTCCAGACACAGCTTTTCCTGCAGTGGCTTATTTGTCTGCTCATATGTCTGCTGGCCCCTCAGTGTTTTCAGGTCAAAATTCTCGTTTTTATTCACTGGATATTGATCTGTCCCTAATCATTTTTGGGTGCAAGATTCTGACAGTCTTCCAGGATTGAGAATAGCATGGCACTTCCATGGTGCATTTGAGTTTTTTCTTGTATGATGAGTAATCCTTTTTTATTACCTGCAGTCGGTTTTCCTAGTTGGGCTGCTGTTGTTGTTTTTATTAAACGTTCTACAGTCCTGTTTTTCAATGTTTGATTGGTGAGCAAAGGTGTAAGCATCACTAAATGCAGTAACAGTCTTCAGTCAAGCAAGTCTTAAACTGTATCAAAGTCTTTTGCTTCTGAAACAAAAAATAGTATTTGAACTGTGAGCCTTAAATTCTTGTGGGCTTTTAAAGGAGTTCTCAAAACTTCTTGATTGAGGTATTTTCTTAGTGTTCACCTTCCTTGTGAAGCCCTGAAGGCAGCAGCATGTGAGCAGAGGGAAGTGCCCCGGGCTGGAGGCAGCGGTGGCACAGCTCCTGCTGTGCTGTGACCTGCAGAAATCACGGAACCTCTCTGTGCCTTCCTTTCTGGGCTTCATTTCAGCAGCTGGTCGTGTTCATGAAAACTTTCTGTGTATTGAAGTAGGCAGTGTACGGGAATGAACCTTAAATATTGTCCATGGAAGCTGGTTCTTACAGTGTCAGCTTACATTCTTTTGGAGTGTTATCTGGCTGGAGTTGGTTAGATTTTCAGACCATACTTCCAAAAGTCTCTTTAGCTGATAAGTCATCTGGGAGATGTGGTTTTGGAGTCACCTTTTTTTGCAAAGGAAGAACGAAAAAAAGGAAGAAAGAGAGAACAAAACCAGACTGTTTGGTGTCATTTGTTTGCCTAAGCAGCCTTTTGTAGCATTAAGGTAGAAATGCCAGAGTTGTTTTCAGAATTTTCTCAAAATACTGTATTTTCAAAAGCTTCAGGAATAAAAGTAATTGCCACTTAAGAAAGGTTTTAATTGTCTGCTCAGTCAGACAGTCTGGACAAAAGCAGCTCTTGTAATATTGACTCGTGTTCCATGTGGTTTCTTCCAGAGAAACACAGGCCGTTGTGTCGTGTGGAAGCCTCTCTCTGCAGCCTCCTGCCAGTGCCCTCACCTGGGTGAGATGTCTCAGAATTCAAACAAAGCAGGCTTTGCATCAGTAAATG
The DNA here is from genome assembly GCA_035583135.1 of Lophotriccus pileatus. Lineage (NCBI taxonomy): Eukaryota > Metazoa > Chordata > Aves > Passeriformes > Tyrannidae > Lophotriccus > Lophotriccus pileatus. The sequence goes on along the minus strand of JAWWES010000011.1, from coordinate 184,522 downwards.
AGTGCAGCCGTGCTGTGTGGGCAACACCGTGCAGCTCTGCAGGAATGCAGGGAAAGGTCAGCACTGTGGAGCTGACAAGAGCAGAATTTAGTGTGGGAGTTCTTCACAAAAGCTTTTTTATTTCACATTTGGTTTTGATACTGCATTTCCCTATTCCTGTTTTACTCATCCTACTGTAAATATTTAAGCAGAAATATAAGTGCTTTTGCCATGAGAGGTTGGGAAAAAATATTTTTTTGCCAATGTATGTGGCAGAGTTGCATCGGCACATGCCAGAACTGAGGGCTGATGTGAGTGAGGTGGATGTGAAAATTGTGGGCCAGATTTTAATGTTGGATAAACCTACAACTCCTCTAAGGGACATGGCAGCCTTGCCAGCGAGGTGGGGACAGTGACACCAGCCATTCTTGCCATCCCTTCATACTGCACAGAGTGTACCTGGTGTGATGTTTCGACAGCCATTCTCTGAAGGAAGACTTTTCCAGTCATGGGGTGATTTTTTCACACATGCTGCCATCACTGTCTCTCAGCCCTGACATCACCCAAACAGTATATTATAATTTTAGATAAAACTTACTTTTTATCAGAGGTGGTGAAGGATTCTACTTCTTTATTCATGTTTTATAGTTGGCATTTCAATTTTTGTCTGTCACCGAAAGAATTTACGGCAATGGAAAATCAATGAAATGATGCCATTGTAAGAGAGCAGACAGTGTAAAACTGAATAACTAGCATAAAAGAGATTTCTAGTGAGACTATTTGTGACTTGCTGGAAGTGCAGTAGTAGATCACTGATAAAAGAAATGAAGGTTTTGCTAAAGATTCCGCACTGAGTAGTCAGTATGCTGTAAAACATACTTAGTCAAAACTAGGAAAGATCCTTGCTTGAGGTTTGTAACGTCACAAAAAAGTTTGCCATTCTAGTCCATAAGTAAATAAAAAAATAGCTCTTGGTGTTAACCATGCCAATACTCACCCAAATCTATGAAGGAACATTATTTAAGCAGTCATCTGCAGTGACTGAATGATGCATGGTATTAGGTTTATTTTCTTTCTATAGTAGACTTACTCTGAGGACAGAGGGAAGATCTTTGATTTCTTAGATTCTGTGTTATATGTCTTGTGAATTATTTGGCAGATTTGCCACGATCTTCCACTGCCAAACATTTGGCTGAAGTGTGATGCTGCTGTGGCAGGTCCCTGGTTTGTGTTGCAGCGTGGAAATGGGCGAGCAGGCGGTGGCACCAGAGGGGGTTCAGATGCTGCACATTGCAGAAAGCAACTCCTGTGTTGATTCTCTTGTCAAATAGTTGCCAAAAGCTAAATATTGTAATTGATCCCAGTATTGGTGCCATATATTTATAGTCAAATACTTCTCAAAACATCCATTAAATTTTGGGAGTCTGACATGTTGTTTTTTACCAATTATCACAGATTTTTATTGTAAATAAGAGTAGGACAATAAAACGTGAAAGAGTAGCATAACTTGCAGATAAAACAGATAGGGATGCAGTTAAGACACAGGAGCATTGTCAGTTCCCATTTTGTCCCACTTTTCCTGTATATATAGACATATGTTTGCATTTATTTGAGTAGTTTTGTGGTACTGTCTGGTTTGCTGTACTAAAATATGCTTTCTGCTGAGGATATTGTCTCATGAACATTTCCTTTTTCTGTTAGGATGGCTTCTACTAGAACAATATTTTCAGTGGTCATTTTTATCTTGAAGAAACAAATGTCTGATTCATTTTTCTAGAAAAAAACAGGAAGCTGTAAAGAAGGCAGACTGAAAAAGAAATGCATACTGTTACTTACAGTTTAATTTATAAAGGTATAAAGCAAACTGGAAGTAACACTTTGTTAGATACTGAAGGGATATTACAGTTTTACTGTTTTTTTCCCTATTGTCTGAACCTCATGTGAAGAACAATTTAAGATGATCTTGTAAAAAAAAAAACCCTACAAAAAACCACCTACACATATGAAAACCTCAAATCAAAGCAGCATCAGCACAGCAGTGTGTCTTGAAAGCATCCAGCCTTGCACCTCTGTGAGCAGTGTGTTCTGTGCTCCTGGTCAGTGCTGCTGCCCTGGGGCTGGCACAGATTCTGGCCATAGCTGAGTACTTCTCAAAGCAAGGGGAAAGACCAAATGGGGAAATTGGAGTTGGGAGTTCTTTCTGGCCTATATGAGCCTGAGGGTTTTTTTTTAATGGAATGACATAATTAACGGATAAAATGTTCCAATTAATTTTAGTAGACTGAAAGAAACATACATATTAATAATTGGTTACCAAGCATGGCTTTTTTTTGCTATAGAAATCATTAGTCCTAGAGGCAGATCCTTCTCAGATTTGCATACAGATCTGTTATTCTGACCTTCCTGGGCGCTGGACTAACCTGGGCACATTTTGCACCTCTAGGAAGCAGAATGGCTGCATGCAGACAGGGAGCATTAAAAATCCCATACCACAGGACCCACCACAGTGGGATTATGGTTCTAAGTCCATGCAGTCCCAAGCAGTAACTCGGTGGTGAGGTGTTGATGCTGTACTGTATCTCTGGTTCTAGTCTTGACCTTGCTGTGCGTAACTTACTCCTCCAGTATGTTTGTTACTGTTCTTTTTGTCCAGGGCCAGTGGTCTTTGTTGTTGCAGTAAATACAAAAATTAGAAATTATTGAAGAATTATTCCCTTAGCACAGGCATTGTGAAAGCTTAAAGATTAGTCCTTCATGTTTTAATACCCATGACATGATGTGTCCTAAGGAAAAGTCAATCTAAAAGACTTCTGTTTTTCTCATGCTTTTGCCCTCTGTCAGACAGGAGATGAACCTCCTCAAAACTGTAATGAAATAACTCTATTGAAAATGTGTGAAGTTCAGTTTTGCCTTCTGCAGGTAAATTAAATCCTGTGTGGAAAGATTACCTTGCCTGCATTTGTAAAGCGCCTGCACGGTGCAGAACCCTCAGGAACGACTGAGCTGGTGTCGCTGAAGCCTCTGCCGGGGCAGTGCTGGGAGGAGCTGCAGGTTTCTGTCCCAGCCAGGAGATGGTTCCCAGCCTTGGCAGGTTCACTGCACAAAGCAGTTCACGGCTGTTTGGTGGTTTGTCAGCAACCTGCTTCACTGATACCAGCTCAGCTCCCTCCATATCTTCGTCCCAAGCTCCGAAATTGCTTTTAGGCTTTTGATTGCAGAAAGCAAATTTTCTCATAAGAAATAAATTTGTCCCTTTTGAAGTGGTGGGTTTTTTCCCCCTTGATGACTGTACTAGAAACAGCAGAGAGGAAAATAGGTCTGAATTAAAATTCTTCTTAGGTCTCTGTTGGAGCTTGCACTGTAGGTACTGGCAGACGAGAAATCTTTTCTAGTCATTCAGCTTCCAGCATTTTTTACAAAAAAAGAAAAGTTGCAAGGGCTAGTCTGTAGTGTTTTGCCTTAGGGTTTTTGAGCTAAAGCTATGCCAGTCTTTAAAATTTAATTGATATGTGACTTTTTACATAAACCACAGCTGCTTTTTTTTTTTTCCCAAGTTACCTGCTGAGAGATTTCAGTTTACAATTGACTTATTGCTTTGAGACATTTGAATGAGTATTCATTTTATAGTGTAATTCCAGATGGGTTATGCAAGAGTCTTGACCTGCCAGATCATCTCTGCTAGGCCTAAATAAATCCAGGAAAGTCTTCCCTTATATGGAACTCTCATTTTAAAAAATGTTTATTTCAATTTAAAATCCTGAAAAGATCACCTTAGTTAAAGCATTTAAATACAAGTATTTCAAAATCCATTTGTGTTAATTCTATGAAATTGGATTTTACAGGGCAAAGTTTTGCTTTCACGAATATTGAAGAAAGACATAATGCTAACCATATGTAGGTTTGTTAAGCTGTATGGTGATTTGGTTTGAAAGAAAGATCATATGCGTGATGTTTTCTTCCAAAAAAAGGTTTTTATGGAAAAAGGTGCCTCTGTGCTTCAATGCAGTCTGCATGCACAAAGTAGGCAATTTTTTCAGAATTGGATATAAAGAGTTTTGTGTTTAATTCATGGATCTGAAATTCTTTTTAAAAAGAGATTTTATGAAGATGAATAGTGAAGATTTTAAATAAGCATAAGAATTTGGTGACAACGCTATTTTTAAAATATATTTTATAATGGATTGTTAGACCTGTGCAAAAATATTTTGACTGTCTTTTAGCATATTGGTTTCCAGTGATTACAACAGGCCTGGGAGCAGCTGATCAGCGTTGTGTTCCAGTACTTCACTGCGTGATGATGGAGTAGAACATTTGGTCCCTATTTCCATACATTTTTTTTTTTTTCTCTTGGTAAGCCAGGAACTTCGAAAACTAACTGAGATCTGGAGCCGCTGAATCTGACTGAGTCCCAGAGGTATTTAATTGGAAAGCTGAGCAAAATATTGTTTATCATTGTAAGAGACTTACAGGATCTTTATAGAACTGGAACTGAAATTGGTGGATATAAGCCGTTATTTTTCCTTTGTAGTTTTGAGAGGCACTTTTAACAGATCCGTTCCTTCGTGTCACATCCTCTTGGTGAGATTAAATAGTAGCTTTTTTTGTTTATGTGACCTTTATAATTGCTGTAATGACTAGACTATCTTAGTCCTTAATTTGTTATTAAACTAATTCTACTTTCACTTCATGCTTATTGCTGAAAATAATCTATAGCAAGGCGTGATCACTTTAAACATAAGTGAGGCACACATAGTTGTTCCTCAGTTCACGCAGCTGGTTTGGCCTTTCATTTCTCTATGAGGTCAAACCTCAGATATTTGGGTTAATTATGCCGTTAAAAGGGATACAAATTTCAATCTAGAGTTGATAAATTACATTCCTTCTGCTTTATTAGGTCCAGTTCTTAGTTCCCCGTGTCGTCTTTATTTTGGCCCCTTTATTTTGAGAGTAATTAGTGTAAGCACTGAAAGGCAGGGCCTTCAGTGGAAGTCTCAGGTAAACAATATCGTTGGTAGTGTTGGTTGAACCCAGTAGCTGAGTAAGATGGAAGCAGATTTTAAGGGAAGTGTTTTGGGGTTCAGCTGGCGGTGGCCGGGGGGCTGCACTTGTGTCCTTGGCACTCTGGCTCTGCGGGGCTGTTGCTGAGTTCCTCCCTGGAGGAGCAGGAGCTGCTCCCTGTCCCTGCTGCTGGTTGCACTCATGGAGGGAAGGGGCTGCCAAGTGGCTCCTGCTCCCCTTGCTCTGGTCTGGCCCCTGGCACAGAGGCAGGTTGATCAGAGCACAGCTCTGTCTGGTTCTGTCTTGGCTGCGTTATGTGCCAGAACAGGGATGACTGTGCAGAGCTGTGTCACGGACAGCGGTGCCAGGACCCTCTGACCTCATCCGTGTTGGCATCGTGGCTTTGGGTGCACGAATCTGGTGAGTAGCTCAAGTCCCAGTTCAGTACCAGAGGAAAAAGGCTCTGTAATTTTGTTTTGGCTGATGGAAGCTAAAATGAAAATACGGGATTATTGCTCTTACTCCTCAGTGAGATAATAATCTGATTGTAAATTATGGAAGTGTCAGCATAGGGTTAAATTCTACCAGAGAAATTTTTGGAGAAGATTGCTTTGTTCCTCTCCTCTGAACCTATTATGCTAATAAAACATCACAGATCTTCATTAAGATGAGAGAACTCCTTGCAGGCTGTATCTTAATTTACATTCTCACAAAGTTTCTTTTGCCTCTTAGTAGTTTAGTTTTGGTCAGAGGCTCATTTTCACTTACAGTTTCTTTGAATTTGGATATTACAAAGTCTTTGCCCTTTTTTTAAAGACCATAAGGATTTTAAGGCTCTGAATAATAAAATACAGTCCATCAAATTATTTACAATGTGAAATTGTGAAGGAGGGCAGCAAAGGTGGTGAATAGAGTGGAGGACATGACTTGTGGGAGCAGCTGAGGCTTTGGAGGAGGCTGAGGGTGACCTGTGCTGTCCCTCACGGGGGAGCAGAGGGAGGTGATGGGCTCCTCTCCCTGGGGGTGTCCGCTGGGAAAGGGCAAAGGGACGGCTGGAGCTGTGCTGGGAAAGCTCAGACTGTTGGACACCAGGGATTGGATGCTCCTCTTCACTGTGAGGGTGGTCAGGCACTGGAACAAGCCCTGCAGGGAAGTGGTCATGGCCCCGAGCCCACTGCTGATCCCACTGCTGATCCCACTGCTGATCCCACTGCTGATCCCACTGCTGATCAGGAAGCGTTCGAGTGACTCTCAGCTGGTTGAACTTTTCAGTTGCCCTGTGTGGAGTCAGGAGTTGTATTGGATGATCCTTGTGGGTCCCTTCCAACTCAGAATATCCTGCGTTTCTCTGAAATAATTCTGCATTTACTTAATAAGAAGTCTAGTTGAAATATAAGGAGATTGTTTTCCAGGTAAGAAGCTGGTTTGAAATACTTAATTCCTACTAGATTTTAATAATCAGAATTTAGTTACCAGATTTTAAGTGGCGTATTAGGAAATTTTACAGCATTCTATGACACTGCCTTTTAAATTTATTTTTTCAGTCAGTGACAGCATTTTTTGTAGCTATGATACAGCATTTTAATATTTTTTAAAAAGCCACATCTTTTCGGAGGGTAGCAAGCCTCTCTCTCCACCACACCACCCTCTTCCTCTCAAAATTGTATTTGTTAGCCAGGTTAAATGCATAGGCTGAACATTACCTGATCAGTCACTCTCTTGCATTACTAAATAAATAGGCTTAGGGACTGATTTACTAATAATGTCATTAATTTGGCTGCTTCTATATCACAGCATTATTCCTTCTGAATACAGCACAGCATGTTCCTGTGACACGAGCCCAGCTTCTCATGCTCGTGCCAGGAATCCTCAAACATGTGTTCCGTTTGATTTCAATATTACTACAGTGGCAGAATTGACAGAAATTCCTTATGTTCAGCTAAATCTTACTTGAAATTCTGGTCTTGTTTTAAAATTCTCAAGTACAGAGAGCACCAGTGCAGAACTGTCACCCTTCCTCAGCTGAGGTCAACTGTCAGCTAGGAGACATTGTTTCTTTATTTTGGAAAGGTTTTGTTTGAGAAAAGCCTTGGTCTTTTAACCAAATCCTGCTTTTCATCTGTTTTTCATGGCACACGATCACATTTCCCAACCATTTACAAACAGGGACTGTCTGGCAGGATTTCCTGGATACACAGTAGTTTGAGATTGTAAAAGGTCAGCTTTCTGAACTGTGATGATTACCGCCGTTATTTGTCCTGCCTTTTCTTCCATGGGAACTAATCAGCTTGTATGGAAGGTAGAAATAGAGTCCAAGAAAAATTCATCTGCAAATCACCTCCACCACAAATCGTAAAGAGAAAAAGTAGCCCAAGTAGGACACCTCCTGACCTTTGTGTATTAAAACTCTCTGAAGAGCTGGAACCATTATGTTGGGAGTCAGAGTTTTGTAAGAAACTTCTGAAGAAGTTATTTGTAAGCTGCTCCCGTTTTTGTCTGGTAGAGTGAGGTCCTGAGGCCCTCACAGCACATGACCCTTGAGCTGGAGCTGTGTGAGCAGAGGGCAGAGGGTAGCAGATAACCAGTGCTGATGGTGAAAAGAACCATTTCTTTATTAGACCCTTTTTTTTTTATATTCTAAGCTGACCTTCAAAATGAAAAGTAAGGGGGTAATAAAAACAGGTAAACCCAAAACAGATGCTATTAGAAATTTGTCCAATTTTAATTTGTTTCTTGTGAGTCAATTCACTGAAAGAAGTGATGGGATTTTTCTCATGTTCATATGCCATGGAAGAGATTGAATCCTTGGAAATTTTTCTGTGTCATGAGGGAACCCCCTAAATAGGTAGTAGGGAATAGTAGAGGAGATGCTGATGTTGATGAAAGACAGGTTTTGGCATTATTTGCATAGAATCCATCAGGCATTTCTTCAGGTCCTGAAAGCGAGGGTGTTGTTTGAATATCTAAAGTTCTTACAGATTTCTTAATCTTCCAGGGAAGAGGAAGGAGCCATGCTCCACTTCCTTCAGCTCCAGCAGTTGAGTTTGGTTGATTGATTTTCATTTCCTCGCCTTATGAGGAGTTCAGAAGAGGAAAACATTCTGCTTTACCTTCTCTCTGTTAAAAAATATGTTTCTCCTCAATTGTCTTTTGTCCATACTGTATGCTCAGTAGTGATAAAATGTTCTGAATGGAGGAAGTAAGATAAGTCCTGATGCATTCAAGGTCGTGGTTGTCTCAGGATTCATTTAAATGAAACAGATTTTCTCCCATAGAATTTATTTTACAGAGGAAATGTCAAAGGCATCCCGACAGCCGTTGTGTCTGCCCGTGGTGTCTGGAGTCTTTTTGCTGCTGTGGGAATGAGATCTAAAAGTTTGGGGGTTGCAGGGTTGGGGGTGGGGGAGGATGACAAGCTGCTTGACTGCCTGTTTTTTAAATAGGTATGGATTCTTCCCCCTCTGGTGTGGTTGTCTGCAAGAACGTCACTGTGTGTCGTTGCCACTGGCTCTCAGCTCAGCCAGTGCAGTCCCTGTTTGGAGAGTCCTCAGACCTTGCAGAAATGCTTGGGCAGTACAGCTCCATCAAGGAACCACATGGCCATGTCCTTATGCACATAACACACACGATAAAAGAGATTTATAGTGTTTATTTAACTTTAGATACATAGGTTTGAAACAACGGGCATTATGATTCTGTGATTATTCTACACCGTATAACGCTGAAAGGAGAGCAGAGACCAAAAGCCAGAATTCATGGTTAGATAAAAATAAAAGTGTGATGCATTGAAGCATGGCAAAGTGAATAAAACTTCAGCCTTTACAGGTACTGGTCACAGAGTTGTTCCTGACAATTTTTCAATAACAAAACAAAAATACTGAGAGATTCAAGTGGTTTGATATTTGAAATAATTCTAGCTACCTCATAGCCACTAATATGGTAGAAAAATGTAGATCCAAACTAATTTTGTTCATCTAAATAGTTATGCTTTTGATATATTGAATGAACTTTGTTGTCTAGACATTATTTTTAGTTGCTTATGTTGTAACTAAATCGTAGAAAAAAATCCTTTTGCGTTTGCTCATTGGCAAACTAAAGTCTTATTGACATGGTATAGGTCTTGGTCTGAAGACTTAGAGATTTGGGGCTTGGAGCAAAAACAACCCCAAAAATATGTTTTAGTATCCAGGTTAGCTCTGCATGTCTGTTGTGCTCTAGCCATTGGCATTCCTATTAAAATACGAAGATTGCTGCCTGTGACGTTCAGAGGGCAGAAGTTCTTCTGACCTTCTGGAGCTTAATAAATGTACTGACCTGAAAGCTGAGGTTGTGAGAATGATCTCAGGCTGAGAGCTGCAGTACCAGGAACTGCTTTGCACAAATGTGTGTGTTTTGAGCCAGAGTGCTCAGTGTCCAGTGAAGGAGAATTGCCTGTTTGGGAAAAGCCAGTCGTGTCACTGTTTGGAAACCCTGCCCAAGCAGAACTGGAAAAAGAGAGCTTGTCGTAGGAAAAAGAACAACTGCTGTGCATTTGGGGAAAGAAATTCTAGAGACTGTGGTGACACCATTTTGTTGTCTTTTGAAGAAATACTGATCCCTGTGTGATTTCAAAGCCAGAAGGGAGGCGGGATTGCAGATGTGCCTACCTAGGGAGTAGAAAATTATTTATTTCTGCAACAAAAACCTTTTACAAAAGTGTACTTGAATATATTACAAGGATCTGAAGCTCTTGACAATTTATTCTTCAAATTACAAAGAGAAAACAGTGCGTAATTGTTAGTTAAATAGTACAAAAAAAGTTTTGTCGGTATTACGATAATTAATCCAACCCTATTAATTCTCTGATCCAGAGGGCACCGGTACTAGAATATTTTGTTTGTTTGTTTTTGGGGTTTTTTTGGTTGTTGTTAATGCACATGCAAAATGTACAATGTCCTGGAAACATTAGTGGTGATTCTCTGACAGAGTCAAGAAGCAAAGCATGACATAAAAGTCTAGACTACAGAGGAGAATTCTGGAGCCAAATTCTGCAGAGTCATCCATTTCTCTGCCTCCAGACCGTGCAGTAGAATACAACTTTAGAAGATAATTTTCTATAACTTCATAGGGATTTTGTGTCCTGTTTTGCTCTGGTTGTTTTTCTGTCCTACCATCTGTTCTTGCCTGGGGAAGATTTTCATTGTGTCCCTGTAAGGGGATTCTGTGTCGTTGAAGGGGGGTTCTTGTTTGTGTATTTATTAATTTTTACTGGAATGCAGAAGGTATTAAAGTAATAACAGGTTGTCTAGAAATGCCATCATGATTGTCAAAGAGTATTTTTTAGGTTGGGCCACTTGTCCCTTTCTTGTTACAAGACAGTGGCATTTCATATATGTAAACCCTGACAGTTCATAAATATGGTCCCTTTTGACATGGCTTTTATATTGGTAAACAGAGGCAGTCACAACAAAACCTGGTGATAACCCTCTAGCTCAAGTAGAGGACAGTTAATTTTCTTTCATTCTGTAACCTATTTAACAATTTTGGAAACTGCACGAATCTGAAAATGTCATGTATCTCTCACAAAGGAATACTTTGTCTTCAGAGTATTACATTTCCCCTCAGATAAAATAAACATGGTTTTAATAGAATCATTAACATGTTTCTTTAAATATGAGTGCTACAGGCACTCATCAAGTAAACAAATTCATTATGGTCGTTATATAGTGTATACATTTAAAAATCCTGTAAGAATGTTCTATATAATAGCTTCATTCAGTACTTTTCTTTCTTTCTCTCAAGATTTGGGATTTCATCCAAATTCGAAAGGTTAAGTTCTCAATAGAATTCAAAGGGTGTTTTGTTTTCATTTGTGTAACTAGTTTAATGTGTTTTAAGGCCTCTGTGTACACCAACAATGGAATCAGTCAGTTACAGGGGAGCTAGCAGGACATTCCCAAAGTTCTCGTCTCAGCAGCAAATTATGCTGAAACAAATTCAGGGAAAGAGCAACTCTTTTCACCGAAGAAGTTACTTAGCATAGGATAATAAATATTCTAATACAGATGTAATGTTCCAGCTCGAAGATTGGAGATGACAGGGAACATGCATTAGAGAACAAAGTCCATGGTTCAGTCAGTTTAATAATTACATTATGCAGCTTGTTAAAGCTTCATGAAATTTTCATGAAACATTATTGGCGTCTGAAAAAGCAAGTACCATGAATTTGAGTAGCTAAACCCTCAGGTCAGTGTATTGCAGAGCTTCACTTGAGCTCCCACAGCAGTGAGTGCTTGAATGTTATTAATTTCTGAGCTCTAAAGGAGAAGTGATTGAGAGATACTGGATTTTATGTTTGTGTGTTTTTAATGATGTCAGGAATGATAAGTTCTCATTCTTTCCAACTGTTGAATAGCAAAAATGGAATGCAGCTTTAAGCTCTTCTACCTAAAAGGTATTTTCCCTTCATATGCATATACTGTGTGCGTTATTTTTGCAAAATATTATTAACATTATGGCTTTGAATAGGGCAAAATTTTGTGCTTTCCTGATTAGCAGTGAGTAATGTCAGCATATAATTAAAATGCTGAGGCTGGGCAGTAATGCTGAACAGCTGTTGTGGCTGTGGCACCAGTTGTTTCGAGGTGTCGGGCTGGGGGAGTGGGAATGGGGTGGGCACCCTGAGTGCTTTTGCAACAGCTGTGGACACGGACTGGCTCCACCAGGTCACTCCAAAGTGTCACTGAGTGTTTTGGGAGTGCACAAAGAATGGGCAAAATTCTTCCTTTTCAGAGAGGGAAGTTCATACTGAAACCCTAATAAAGCATTTGTCTTTTGATGTCTGATTTTGGTGTAAAAAATACCACTGTCGATTTTCTTTAATCTCTGCCATTCTTCACTCCTCTGTCAGAAATCATAAGGCGAGAGCAGACTGTGGAAGACCTGGAAGAGAAGTAGCCCTATCAGCTTTTCTTTGTATGATGCTGGAAAGTGTCAGGCTAATGGAGAAATACGTGTTCTACAGACAGTAGTAATTTTCAGTGTGGTTGTTACAGGTGATAAAGCTGAAAGGGAATGGAGTGGGATGTGGCGAATATTGTCTCTTGGGTATGCTCTTTTTACCCATTATTTGCTAAAAATATTTTTGTGAATTATTGTATCTTCACAAAATAGCCTAAAGAAAGGCTCCAGTCTTCATCTTTTGTTCATGTTAGAGCCCACTGAAAAAAAATGGCTTTTTATCTCTATTTAACTGCATGAAAGGGTGTATGAATTTGAAAGTAAGAACCACCCCAACCTACACAAACCGCCCTATTCCTCCCTGTGATTTATAATATGCCAGGCACTCATAGTGGTAGCTGAAGTCACTGTAAGCTGTGTTTTGAATGTAAAAGTGATACTTATTTTGTAGGGTCGGGGCCTAGATGTTTCAAAGAGCTGCCTGAAAACACTGGATACTGCTAAATGTGTTGTACCTCTGATTTGTAGAATGGAGACAGCCTTACAAAATCAAGTGGAGATCTCTGAAGTTGCAGTCTGATTATTTACTCATTATCTTTTAAAGATTATTACACCTGTCACTAGAATAGAATTTGAAAATTTTGCAGTAGGTACAGGATGAAGCTATGTGTTATTTAAAGAAAATAATTCACAGCATGTCAGGAATGGAGCATTTGAATAGTGAAATGCATTTAGTGAGTAAAGCAGGCACTCTCTGGAAAAAGTGTGTAATTAGATAATTAACGGTGGTATCACAGTGCACAACCACGGGAGGACCAAGAGAGGTTAGCACTGAGTTAGCTGTTCACTGTATTAAACTTTTCACATTCCTTTTTTTGTGTGTAGTGTAAACATAAGCTGAAAGAAAAGACCACAACTGCCAGCCTAATGACATTGATGCTTTGTCTGCACAGTCTGGCATGTAAACTGTCAGTGCCAGTCAGGGGTTTTCTCCAAACATGTTCTGTGTGGGCTCATGCCAGAGTCAAGCTCATTGTCTTTAACAGGATGTGATTCAGCTCTTAATTTTACTCAGTCACATTTCCACTTAAATTTACATTTAACAGTGCTGTAAACAAGTGACAAGCCATAAAAATTGGACTGTCCTACTGAAATCATTGCATGATTTTCAAGCTTTACACTTGTATGAGAAGTGACTGTCCCTTATGTGTTTGAAAGCAGCTCTCACATCATGAGAACTCTTGCAATCTACTTTAAGGAGTTACAGTTATCAAATGCACAGGTGAGAGCAGGATGTTAAGACATAGTGCTGTCTTTTCTGTAAAGCCTTTTTATGCTGGGATGAGAGCAGAATTTGGGTCTTGAAATTTACCAGTCCATGGTGAGAGAAGAGGAAAAGCAGCATGTCAAAGCAAGAGATCCAGCTGCATGCTACAGACAGAACAGTTGTTGAACCATGTCCTCTCCTTCTTTTGAGCATCTAATAGCCATGGAGAAGACAGAATATCCACAAAGAAATATTTTGTTAATAATTAAGAAGAGTGCTTCATGAAGGATTCTTAAAAAGAAGCATTCACAAATTCCCTTTCAATATCCAGGGGTTATTGAACATTGCATATGTACAAATTTTTTTATTAGAGGCAATCTAAAATGTTTCTCACCTGCTGTTTTTAGTGAACAATAAATTCCTTCTCCTGTTAGGATTAGAAAGATGGCAGTAACTGAAGTGCATCCCCAGGTCTGCAGAGCCAGCAGGTCTGGCAGGAGGTGACCTTGGTGGGCAGGGGCTGGGGCAGTGCTGAGGGACAGCCTTGCACCACCTGGGCAGGAGGAACTTTGCTACTTGCTGTGGTACCCCCAGCCAGACCTTCCCAACAGCTGCCAGAAACTGCTGTGAAGTACCACCTAATTAGAGAATGTCCTTGATTCTCTTCATGTTCTTCAGAGTTTCCTGGTCCCAGCCTTGGGCAGACTCCCGACCTCAAGGCAAGGCGCTCACGGAGGCGTGAGAGCGGCACCGCTGCCATCCTGGGGAGGCTGGTGGTGGTTCTGTAGTGAGCAGTGGGTCTGGAGGTCTCTAAATGCACCAAGAAATGTAACTACTCTTGGTAAGCATCTAAAAGTACTAATTTGTGAGTCATTTTTTTGCCCAAAACAGTATTTTTATTTTTCTATGCACAGTGTGTGTCATTTTTCTACTCCTGAAGTTTCCTAGGAGCAGACACTAGGCCTGGAAATAATTTTGAAGTGTGTGAGGGAAGTGAGATCAAAGGTTTTCTTAAGAAAAAAAGGTTATTTTTATATGCACAGTAATTGTTTTCATCCTAGTTGTTACACAGAACTAAGTAGCTGCACACTTTTCCCCCCCTATTTACCTTAAAGGGGTAAAATCATACTTCTGAAAGCTGCTTCATGAGATTTTTTTTTCCTTAGGTGAATTGAAATCTTGTGACTTACTAGTTTTTAAAAACAAGTTAAGATGTACTAAGTAGATTTCATTTCTTTAAATTCTAGTAATGGTTTTTGAATTCCCTGTTTATTGACAAAGAGTATTTGTTCTGTGGTCTTTCCTTTTGAGCTTATTCACTTCTGCAGTGTCAAAGATCCCAGATAGTGAAGGACCTTGACCGCCCTTTCCTGGATTTTCTTTTTTAGCCCAGTTTGATGGTGCATTGTCTTATGTACACACATACTCCATTACTTTCTGTGAGAAGTGGACACATACACATAGAGTAATTGTTTCTGAAACTAAAAATCATTTCTATTTATATATTAAGTTTTGCTCACCTCTGACTGCAAGACATAAAGGTCACTTAAAAAAGAATAATAGAACTACTTTTTAGTTAGTATTTTTTAGGAAGTAGATGATACTAGACTTCTACAGATGCCCAAGATTCTGTGAGCTTATACAGTTTCCTTTTGCTGCTGGATCCTGCATGGTGGTGATTACTGGAATAGTGTGGGGCTTGGCTCTGGCTGTAGTTTTACCAGAAATTTCACTGCAGTACCATGAGCAAGCTCAGACAATAGACTGGGATGTTTTGGCCCCGAGGTAATTTTCTTGAATTTAAAAAACTTTCCATCTGTATAAAGGCCTATCTGCCACATCACACAGTGTCAGAGCACTGTGAGTGGGCTCTGACTCCAGATACACTTCCTTTTTGTCCTGTTTTTGTTTACAGGGAGCAGAGGGACAGAGAGAAGGTTAGGCAATGCTTTGGCTCTGCTCCAGGAGCTGTAAACAGATTTCCCAATGTTTGGCAATGTCAGGGGAGCTGGAAGTGGGTGGCTGGAGCTGCTCCAGGGCACTGGGACTCGTGGTCCCCTTGGAGTGGCTCGTGAGTCAGTGTGAGGGCTCTGGGTGCTGGTCACTCACCAGGTCCTGCTCAGCAGCAGCAGCTTCACTGTGATGTGGCTCAGTCCCAAAATCCCTGCTCAGTCCCTGTGTCCAAGATCTAATGAAGGACCCCAAGAAGCTCGACAGTGTTAGACAGACTCTTCATTTGTGTTATTCCAAGTGAGAGTGCACTTACTGAATAATCTGTGCATTCTTCTCAGTTCCCCTTAAACCTTTTTTAGATGAGTAGCTCTGAGTTTCTTAATACTAGAAAAAAAACCAGTCTGAAAATAGAACCCACTGAAATACATTTGGTGTCCTTCATGCTGCTGCTTTCTAATTTAAACTCACTGAGCTGTCTTGGCACAGCTGCAGTGGAAGTGGGGGATTAGAGCCTCGCAGTTCAAAAATGCAGGACATGGCAGCAGCACAAATTCTGGAGAACACTCACACTTCAAAGCAGGAGGCAGACACCCAAACAGGAGGCGTTTAACAAAAGCCTAAGGTACAACAGATGGAACAGAATCACAAAGTCCAAGGAAAATACTCAGCTGTTTAGATCCAAGCTTTGGTTTAATTTTTGTCTGATGAGGGACCACCATTGGGATGCAATTTGCCACTTGCTGCTCTGGAGCATTGCAGAACTTTAGGGGTGGGAATGCCGTGATTTGGGCAGCTTGGGGCAGTTATGATAGCACATTCTGCATCATAGTTGGCAGATTCTTGTGTATCTCCTTTGAGTTGTAAATATTTAACTTTCCCAGATTTCAGTGAGAACACAGAAACTTCTTGTTTGCCTGTGGAGACCCCCATCAGTCTCATCAGATGATGAGACTGCTTCAGCAGAAACAGGAGCTAAGATTAACTCTGCTTTCCTGTCCTGCTTCTTTAGGAATGAAGACCTTGTTGAGAAATGGCCTGTTCTGACACTAGGATATATAATAATGAGAAGAAATGCAAAAATTGCTTATAAAAAAACCTGAAAGTGAGAATTTGAATATGGATTTTGGGGCTGCTTTTTCATATGTTTGAATATGCCTCAAATAAGAATCTTATAAAAGCAAGTAATAAAAGTTCCTTGCATATCTACATAGTTCTCTCTGTTTAAATATTATAGATGAGGTAAGATATCATTAAAGTTTGGGGCTCTTTGGCTTCCTACACCATATACAAGAATTCTTATACTTGAAATATAAGTAAAAAGAAGAAAAGCTAGAATATAATAAAGGTTTACAGTGAGAGGAGAATAAAGTGTTTTAATGCTAGGGAGAAGCAATGGTTTCATTGTAAGTGATAACAAATACTCTGGAAGCTGTGAAGAAAGGAAGTGACTCAGCAGCTTAGAAACTGAGAAGCATCGACTTGAAAGTGGGATCTTCAGTTAGGGTTTGGGAACTGTATATTAAATGTAAAATATTAGAAAAAGAAATTGGCTACAGACTAAATAAAGACAGTGTCACCTTTTTCTATTTAGGTTCTTTTTTTTTTTTTTCTCTGCTTGTAATTCACATTATTTTTGGTAATACCTGAGATGTACATTACAATACACATGGAAACTTGCTTGTGAAATGGTTCTGGTTATCAGCTGGGTGTGAAGTGGTGACAGCAGTGGTAGCCATGCCACCGGCAAAGCAGTGACAAGCTCAAGACTGAGCACAGTAAAGATGATGTTGCACTGTGCTTTCATGAAAGTTTGGATTGAAATGATTTTCCAGGCACAGAATATTTAAATTGTTATTCTTCTTTACATATTCTTCTTAAAGACTTACCTCTTTTAACAAAAAACTAACAGAGGAGAACCCATCCAAGTACAGACAATAACCCATAGCCTGGTTGGTTGGTTGGGCTTGGAGCCAGGCAGTCCCTTGATAGATACCAGGCTATTGATTGCTTTAACACAGTTCCTTTTCTTGTTTCTTGTTTCAAGTGGAATTACACACTGATCCTTGAAATCCTTGTCCTGATAAGGTGTTCCTTTCGAAACAGATGCATTGCAGTGTAAACTTTCAGTTGCAATAAAACCACCGTTCCTTTCCTACTGAATTCTGTGGCCAAAAATGTTTTACAGTGATCATTGTTGTAGTTATCTCCCTGTAAAATATATGTGGATTTATGCACAACTCCATTGTTTTCAGGGTAGTACACGTACATGAGAGTTTGCCTACTGGAGGGGCAGGTACATTGTTGGCTACATTGCAATAAAATCCATTAGTGCCTTTAGAGAGAAATTGGTGATTACACGTGAGTCAGCTGGCTGTCATCTGGCAGGTTTGGTAGTCAGAATATATTCTGGTATTCTTGGAGACATACAGACACTAGTTTTCATGGTGTAGGAAGGAACAAAGCATTTGGATTTACAAGGCAAACACTTGCCTTTACAAAACTCAGAGCAAGATGACTATATATTGCTGAGTGAGGAATAGCCGGGTATGTAGAAGAAGACTGGTAGGACAAGAGTAAAAAACTTTTGAACAATTGAATAATCTGGAAGATGAGTGTATTACAGATTTCCAGTATCACAATAGAATTCACCAGTTGTTCAAGTAAAAGTAATTATTCAAGAGTAGGGCAAAAGGCATTAGAATGGCAGGGGCAGAAGATCACAAGCAAAAAATAAATGACCAGATAATAGATAATTTCAAGTGGGTTAGAGTGAGATGAGAAAGGCAGACAGATGTGGGATAAGAAAAGCAAATAGGACTTTCATGACATTATGCCTTAGTATATAATATACTGGGTATGTTTTGTTAAGCTTTTGTTTTTTCTTTCTCAGTCACATAGAAAAAATTACAACATGGCAAGATCCTCGAAAGCCGACGAACCAGCCGCTGAATCACAGCCACCATCCCGCAGCCACGGCCACACCAGTGCCACAGAGGCCCATGGCAATGTCTCAGCCCAATCTCAGTGAGTACCTGATGGCATCTCTCTGAAAACACAAAAGAGACACCTTCTCCTGATTTGCTTATCAAAGTAATTCTTGGTTCAAGAAGGTAGCTCTGATTTTGCTATCAAACCTAACAGTATGTGTTCCCCTTCATTTACTTAATTCTCCCTCTGTAGAGTTGGCAGCAAGTGAATTTGTACTGCTTGAGCTGAAGTTGTAAATCTCATGCTTGAGGTGAAGTTCTAAATCTCATTTTAGTTTAGAGCCTCTGTGACAAATTTTTGATGCAGTATTGAACACAGAAAAATAATCTCTCTCTGTGCTTTTCCATTCTGAGGTGGTTTAAAGCCCTCACAAGCCCTGTGTCACATCCAGGCTCTTGGGTGACCTGTTCACAGCCAGCCCTATGTTTTTTCAGGTCAGAGGATGTAGATGGTTTGCTTGGTAGTTTTTTGATGGTTGTGGGGTTTTTGCATAATGAGCTTCAGCACAGGCAGCAATTTTAAAAATACTAAAAAGTCTGTTTTTCAGCATGAATTACCTACAACTTTTTATAACTGGTCTGATTCCCTTGATGTTCCTATTTAGCACTTTAAGTGTAAATTTAATCAACTTACATTTGTCTGCTGTTGCCATATGTGAACCTTAGTAAAAATAAAGCCATTAAACCTGAAAATTTTAAAGAAGGTATGTAAGTGGAAAAAACCCAATAATCCCTAATATTTCACTTCTGGAGCTTTAACATTTCTACTGCTCAAGAAAATGAGAACAGATAGATGAGCTTACAGGCTCGAGATCACAAAACTATTCAAACAGGCAGTCTTAAAAAGACAGCAGCTTCTGGTTCTGGTTAATTTTTGGTAAGTTGATCTCATGATTTCTTGATTATTCTCTTGCAGTGTGGTTCATCAGGGCATGTCTCTTCACATGTCAGGAACATTTGTTGCTAATGGTCACCAATAGAAGTAGTGCAGATGTACATATTTACTTTTGTCTTACGTTTGTAAGAAACACCTAGGCTGACTTCCGAGGTAATTAACTTCAGTTCTTTCTTCTGCCTTTCTCTCAACAACTGCCCTGCTTGGATATGTGCAGTGAGAGTGTTGGTTGTGTTCTGGGATTTAGTGGGCAGTGGCAAATCCTAAAGCGAGGGTGGGATCTGCAGAAGCAGCCTGTGCAAACTCTGCAGGGTTGAGGTGTGTGCAGAGTGTCGTGGCACACGGAGAGACTAACAATTGATCTGCTCTGGCTTCCAGCCGGCTGTGTGTGGGTCAGTCTGTTTGTGGCAGTGCTGGAGTGGCCAAGAGGTAGGGATAGGACAGTGAACTTTCTGTTCCCAGCAACTCCTCCGCCTGTGTTGCCATCTGTTACATTGCCCTGGTTAAAAACCAAAGGGGTGCCCTAAATCAGGACTGTACAGCGTGCTCTTCCCCTCAGCTGGCCAGTGGAAGTGAATCAAACCAAATCCTGTATGAAACACGTCTGTACTGAATTTTAGAGGAGGGTCTTTCCTGAGATACAAAGGGTTAGAAATAAAAGCTTACACCTAATGAAGAGTCTGTTCTTGAAGGGACTTCAGGTGCCCAAAAAGGGCATTTCCACAGACTTCAAAATCTGGCCCACCAAGTGCAGACTGTATTTTGGCCAGCATCTTTCACATACATATATGATGAAGTTCCACCTTTTGGTAGGTGTTTATGGAGTTCTTGGCATAGTGGTTCAGACCTGTCATTGAATTTCCCACTAGAAGTGGCATGTAGAAATTTACAGTCTCCATATTTATTTAATCAAGAAATCATTTTGTCTGTATATCTTGGTGAACTTTTTCTCATTCCGGTGGCTTTCAAAGGCATGCTGTGATGCTTTGGGAGCAAGAAATCTGTTTGCACAGCTGAGTAGCACTTCCAGCATCATATTATTTTAGCATCACAGTCCCTGATTTTCCAGTCCACCTGTTTGAACACACTGTGACACTATTTTATGAAAAATATATCTTGAAAGATTTTATCTAGAAAGTGTGTGTGTATGCACACAGAAATGACACAGAAGGATTGCAATAACCTGAACAGAACACAGCAGCCTCTGAATACTTCATGTGGCAGTTTAAAATACGTGTGACTGCAGTTTCCAGCACTGAAGTAGAATGTGTCTATTTTTAAATTGCTGTGGCCAAAAGGAAGGGCCTTTCTGCTGCTCTGAGGTGCCAGCAATGTTGCTGCTACACCCCGTTCCTGGGTCTGCTCTGGGCTTCAGGGAGCAGTGCTGGCCTGGCACTCAGACCCTTGAGCCAGGAGTAAATGTGCCAACATCCCAGACATCAGAGGAGAAGGGGGAACTGGATATCCAGTGAAGCCACTCTTCTGGGCCTCATTTTGTGGCTTTTTAGCAGATGAAGTCTGTGCACTTGTCTTTTGCCTTAGCATTTTTTTTTTGTCCTGTAGGAATTAAAAGAAATTTTTCTTTTGAAGATGTGCCACTTAAAAAAAAAGGATTTAAGTATTTCAGGTCTGCACACTGGTCTGCACTTCCAATTACGAACATGTGTGCTCCTTGCTTTACTGGTTATGAAGGGGAGGAAGATCTGGTCTGTTCTGTACAGTTTATCGCTTCAGTTTATGAACTGCTGTCTGCAATATTTGCTGGGTATTGTACAAAGGCACTTACAAACTTTGATAAAAATCAAAGCACAGAATGTGACTCAGTGATACCAAATCATAGTATGCCTGTGCTGGAGGCATGCAAAAGCACATAGTGAGAGTTGATTTAAGTCATATCTTAAAAAACTGCTGTACTTTTCTACCTTTTTTCATACTGTGGGTTTATGTTTTCTATTCCTGAGCTACACATGAAGGCACACTTCATCAGTGTTAGTTTTCATACTAACATTTAAAGCACTGCCTTTTAAATGTTATAGAGCAAAGGCATCAGAAGTGATCTCTTCCTTTGATGCAACTTGCTTGGCAAGTTTCTGTGCTTATTTATTCACCACCACTAAATTCATGAATGAAAAGGGAAATTTGCCACAGAGATTGAAAGCATATTCTTTTAGGTTACCATATATTCAGGCTGGTTCAGTCTGCTTTTTCTTAACATTTTACCGTTGTTGTTCTTCTAAGACAGTTTGTAGATGTATATACTGAGGAAAGTGCGACTTTAACAGGAATCTTTTAACTGTCTGTTTTGGTGTTGGCAGCGATAGGAGAAACAATCAGCCTTTGACTGAGAACAGGCAGAAACACTATTTCTTGTGTCTTCACAAGGACTTCAGAAATCACATTGACTGTGATGCTGAATCTGCACAGGTCTTAATCTTCTGCCCATTCTAAAATAGAGTCTTTTTCAGCTGATTTTTAAGGTATTAACTGTCTGTAGCCAGTCAGTTATCACCGATCACACAAGGGCCGTATGTGGAAGGAGGAGTTATTGCACTCCCTTACTTTAGGCATCAGGCCGAGGTCCCTGAACAGCGAGACGAATTCACAGGGATCCCCTGTGCCCAGGAGCAAGGAGAGAGCAGTTGCAGTGCAGCCAGCTAAGGGTCCACTGCTGCCTGATTAAAGGCCTGCTGTGGGAGCACTTGAGTCCGAGCTACAGATGCTGTTCTGCCTTCATGGCACTCCCTGCTGTAAGGAGATTGTGAAGGATGATTTTGAGCTATGTGTAGCAAAATTTAGAGGGAAAATAACATCTTTCAGAAGTTTCTTTTGCAACATTTTTTAATTAAATGCTGCTTGTTTTGTAGTCTTTCTCTATCCTACATTATGCAACACTCAAATCCATTGTTATTTCCATCCTTTTTCCTTCAAACTGTTTTAAAGAGATTTCTTTTGTGATTGTACTTTTCATCCAGTGGCTGAGCACAATCTGGTCTTCATTTAAATGTTTTCCATCGTTAACAGTTTGCAACTTACTTAGACATAAAATTATAAACCCTTCTAATGGTATTGATGTTTTCTATGGAAGTTAGCCCGAATTTATACGTGAGTTCCTTAAAAAGCTCGTACTAAAAGGAAAGACTATCTGCAAAAAATCTGAGAATACTTGTGGAACACAATTAGATACCCAGTGGGACACAGTTAGAGGTGGGATCTGGGCCGTAGAGCAAGCAGCAGCTGCAGGCTGGGAGGTTCTGCAGCCCGTGTGAGGGACTAGATATGTGCTAAGCAGTGCCCAGAGTTTGGTGATTTGAGAATTTTGGGCACTCTGCCACTTTGTGAAATCCCTCAGAGTTTGTTAGGGTGTGGACAAGGTCTTTCAATTTATCTAACTAGAAACTGTGGTTCAAAAGGGTGTTTGGTCCAACTCATGCCCCAGCCAGGTGGGAGTCCCTGACACTCCCTGGAGCCTGGTCACCATCATCCCCTCGGCCTCTCCTCACAGCGGGCAGTCCAGGACCAGCAAGTACAGAAAGGTGTACCTGGTTTTACCCCTTCTAGTACATGGAGAACTTTTGTGACTCATCAAACGGTGCACAGGGATGGGATTGATGGGCAGAAGGGCTTTTAAATGCTGCAGTCACTCATGACCTCACTGTCAGGGAGGGAGTGACAAGGGCTGGAGCACAGAACTGAGCAGAACTGTGTGTGCATCCCTTACGTGTCAGAGCTGAGACATGTTACCCTGTCTGTTTTTTTCCCTCACAATGTATTATTTTCCATGTAAGTTTGGAAAAGATGGTCTTTCAAGGTCCCTTCTGACTGGGGCTGTTCTGTGATGGTGATTGGTAACTTGGTGATTTCACAACTCATAAATCATTGTCTTAGTACATGGTGTCTGTTGGCCCAGGTAATGCTGCCTTCAGAAAACGTACCCAGATCTCTCTGTACACTGACATAATACCTCATAACTATATATTCTCTTAGGTTCTGTCAAGTTCATTAATATGCCCATTTTCAGGGAAAGATTCTTACTGTTATAGTTTTTGAGGTTTCCAGTTTTCCTGCACTCTGGAGCAGATTGTTTTCCTTTATCTCTGTGCTGCTGGTTTATCAGTTATGTGCTAGTGACATCCCCAGAGGGATTTGATAAGAACCTGTGGCCTCATGGAAGGGTACTGAATGGAGGGACAGCTGCTGTGAGATTAGCATTAATGTTGTGAGCTCCCAAAGGTGAGGATGCCTGTTCTGAGGTGAGGAGGGCAGATGGATGAGTTTCCACGCACGGCTGAGGCCTCGCACAGCAAGAACATCTCAGGTGGGAAGGGGCCTTTGGGGTCTCGACTCTGGCCTCCTGCTGAAAGCTGGCTCGGCAGTGGGGCTGGAGCAGGAGCTCAGGGCTTTGTGCACTCAGGTGCAGAAACCCTTTGGGACAGAGGAGAAGGTCCTGGTGCAGTTCTCGTGTGTTCATCAGGGAGGAGTCTGGCACCACAGAGGAAAGGGGTGCTGTGCCAGCAGCACTGAGCGGGGCAGGTTCAGAACGTGTAATGCACACACACTTCAGAATAGAGAAGAATTTCTGGCAGAGGGAGGAGGGTGCTACGTGTACTTTAGTTTCCACTTGACACTGCACTTTCACCTGACAGATCACGTGTAAATGTAGAGTATAAGAAAAATAAAACCAAATGGCCCATCTCTGGTAGAAGCTGGTAATATTTATCTCCATTTTACAGATCAAGCAGTTCAGGCAGAACACAGTGGAAAGCCCACTATTAATTTGTTTAGTGTCAGTGTATGTGTTGATCCTGAGAGTTCAACCACATTAACTTTTTGTATCAAACTCCAGGTGAAGAACTGTTTGATTTTTGTTTTTCCCTACTGAAGAAGAGAATCTTACTTCTGCCAAGACCCACCAGCAGGCACGACCCAAGTGATACAAGCAGGCATGACTTTGACTGTTAATTCACTGGTTCTCTAAGATGAAGGACATCAGGTATTACACAATAGAATTTTTGAATGTGAAGAGCCTCTTAAACTGAGAACTAGTTATTTAATAGAAAGTCATCCAAGAATCTAAGAAGTTTAGCTTTCAGCTGTCTTGCTCATGGTACTTTAATTGTGACTGCACAACTGGGAGTTATAGCACTTTGCCTCTGCTTTAATTTTTTTAAATCAGATAGGAAATCCAACCAATAAAACAATGCAATAATCCTGTCTAGTAGCATAAACACATGAACCAAAGTTTCCATATCCTGCCATGATAAAAGAGGTGTAGCTACTATTGTTTAAGGATGATA
>JAWWES010000011.1:146207-157220 GCA_035583135.1 Lophotriccus pileatus | reverse complement strand
TCTTAGTTAAAACAGAAAAGGTTGTTCACAGACATATTTTATAAAAAATATGTCCATTATTAGAATTTCTACCGACAGACACCCTGGCATCAGTCCCTGTGCTGTACTCTCCAAAACACCTGGTTCTGGAAGCATGTTGCTGAGATGGTTTGGATCTGCCTGCACGCTTTCCACAAGGTCCAGAAGGATTTCTTTGCACTACCTACATGTAATAAAGCTGCCTTTAGACCCAGGCTGGCCCTAGGGATAGCCCAGGACTAACCCACTCCTGGTCCATGCAGCTGGGTCTGATCTGCATCAGTAATAAATTCAGCTAGGTCCTGAACAAACCATAGAGTTAAAATTTTGAAAATTCACTGTATTTCACTCCTGGCTTATCTGGAGCATATCAGTGCTGGATGCTATTCTTAGCACCATAAACAGGAAGAAATTTGTCTTGGTTAAGTCAGGAGTCCTTGGATTGCTTAATATCAGAAGTGTTGGGCTTGCCTGTGCAATTGCAGACTTTTTCACTGGAAATGCCTGATACCAATAAACATTATGTTTACACAAAACTATGAGGTGCCCAAGGGTTTTGTAGCAGCAGAAATTTTAAGGTGGTTCTGTTCCTCACAGTCTTGGACTGCTGTGTACAATATGAAAATTTTCACTACTACCTTCCTGTGGTCACCAGGCTTCATTCTCAGTCAGCCTGTCCCTTGCTGAATTCCCAGCTCCTTTAACTGGAGCCAATGTGCTTGTTCAGCACGACTGGCTATTACTGTTTTCTTCATTTTTCTGGATGTTAGATTTTCCCTGGTGCTTAAAGACATTTTAGTATCAGTTTACTATGAGAAACTGTTTCCTGAGAGCCACGGTGTTCTTTCTGTGGATGTTTCTTGTCTTGAATTAGGGCCTCTTCTCAAAGGTAAGACTACCCATAAGTTACTGTGCCTGTCGTGTATCTACTCCATCTGTATTACTTTTGGGGATTATTCCCAGTAATGCTGTCCCATTCATTTCTATATGCTTTGCCCAGTGAGGCAATAAAATCTGCCCACTGTTTTGTCTTCTTTGTGTTCTGTGGTTAGTTCTGTGCACAGAGTGAGACCTCCACGTTACTGGTTCTGTGTTTGCAGAGCGTGGCCCGGCTGTGGCCGCCGCTCCTCTGCAGGGAACAGTTCTTTGAGCGTCTCCCCCACACTCTGTCTCTTCAGGAGCACACTCTGCACCCCTCTCTTGCCCGGGGACGTGTGTTCCTCAGTGTGAGACCCCGGTTGCTCCCACTCAGCCTCCAGCTCCCAATGGCTGGGTGCTGCTGGTGCGAGGGGTGGGTCAGGGGGTCTGCCCAGTGAGGAGCTGAGCGAGCAGGGACACACGGCACACACGAAGGGTTTATCTGCTGCCTGCAGCCCTTTGCTGGTGCACAAGCTGGGGGGGGGTTTGTAGTGTTCAAATGGCCTAGCGTGGGTCAGGAGCTGTGCTGAGGAACGTGCAGGGGCTGCAGGGGGGCAGTTGGCCAGGGCAGAGGGCAAACGCCTCACCTCTGTGCTCAGCATGTCCTGGGCCTCAGGATGCCCTGGGCAAGAGTTTCAAAAACTGGAGGTGATCTTCTGCATTTCATATGGCCCAGGCTCCAGGAGCCCCCAGGAGGGTGGTGGGCAGTGCTTTCCAAATGTCTGAGGCACCGTTCGGACAGACTGGTTTGCAAAGCACACGTCCCACGTGTTCCTCTCTGAACCGGTGGCGTAGCTTTCAGTCCCCTGGTGAAAGGCGTCAGGAATTAGTCAGAGGGCACTTTGGAGGTCCTTAATGGTTTATGGCACATTTAAGACATGACAGTTGCCTCTCATGCCGGCTGTTGAGCCAGTTGTACCCCATCAGAAGGGGTGAATACCCTCCAGCCTACATGTGAATGTTGTGAATGTGACCTTTCCCAGGGGAGGAGGGTGAGTTTTACAACCGAGAGGGTTGTGTAAGGGAGGACAATTGGTATGATAAAAAGCACTGTCCTGTCGCCACAGGGTCTGCCTCTTATCTGGCTCAAAGCCCGGCTTGTAGCCTCTGGTGGTGGGTGTTCACCCCCTCTGTCCTCTGCAAATCACCAACACAACCCCAAAAACTCATCTCCTCCCTCTTGAGGGGTGCAGAACTGGCCTCAGCAAAGCACCCTGCAGCCTCCATGAATGGGTGAATGTTTTGAGTCATTTCCATCTTTCACAGGATGTAACGATGGAGAGTGTTGCTTGAAGTAAAAGTAATTTGCTCCAAGCTATAGAGTTCATTGGACCAAAATATTTTTCCTGCCCCCATGAGAAGAAATGACGTGGAGGATTATTGGGGAGGGAGAAATACTCCTCCATATTTGCCTGTTGTCTCGTTCTTTTCCTTTTTACATGTATAATTTCAATTG
This sequence comes from Lophotriccus pileatus, assembly GCA_035583135.1. Taxonomy (NCBI): domain Eukaryota; kingdom Metazoa; phylum Chordata; class Aves; order Passeriformes; family Tyrannidae; genus Lophotriccus; species Lophotriccus pileatus. Next base: position 154,828 of record JAWWES010000011.1, on the reverse strand, counting down.
TGATGCAACATGATGAAGAAGGGAGTATTTTATATAGCAAAGGCAACAAATAGCCATGATAAAAATATGCCTACAGTTCGGGCCCTAACCCTCAGTGCATCCCAAACACATCGTATGGGCTATTAATCTTTACTTAGCTTTGCCTGGTTCTATCATTTGTATGTGCTTCTTAGATGAAAGCAATTTCATTTCAGAAAACTTCCTATATCGTGATGATCCTTCAGCCAGCCTGGATTCTTAGCATGGCTGTTCTATTCACTGACATGCCAAAAATGTAAGCACATGATTATGCATACAAGAAGAGTTAAATTCCTGCCTGAGTGCTTATAGTTCTGGTGATTTAATACCAGGTTTCCGCTGATATAATTTGTGTAATTGTACTTATAATATTTCTCTCTTAATGTGACTAAAACTAGACTCACTGTATCTTAAAATGTGGTTCCATGTATTGTTTTCCCACTATGAAAGTGGTTTGATTTCTACTTTCATTCCTGCCTTTTCCCTCTCAGCACTGCACTTGGTAACCTTTCTGGGCTTTTACCACTGAGAAGTTACTGCTCAGTGCTGGCTTTACTCTGTCTTACTTGTAAGCAACTTATTTTTCCACCCGGACTCCTGCACTGGTTGCACATAAGGAGGTTCGTGGCTATCCAGTTATTTTTGCTGGGGACTGATCTAGCCAGAAAACACCTTCTTTTTATCTCCTGGCAATTTTTAGTTTGCTGTGTGGCCACAAAAATCCTTTTTCCAGCTCAGTAAAGTGGGCAGCAAATGGACGGGAATGAGCAGCTGGGTCTGGAAGAGCTGATGGACAGTGGCACTTCAGCTTCATGTGGAAGTGTGATGCCATTTGTGTGGGTACAGCTGTTTGTGGATCACACACGGGCTGACTCCATGGAAAGGACTACTTTTCAGATTATTTCTGGAGATGGATTTGCCACTGCAGTTAAAATACCATATAGCAGCACGGTCATGTGATTCTACAGTCTCTACATTATGGATCTATTTGATACTAGATCACCCAGAGGAAAAATTTAATTCAGATTTGATAGGAGCACATGTGAATATCTCTGTCAAACACAGCAGAGCAGTTTGTGCTGGCTGAGTGCCTGCACACCAGCATTACTGCAGCTGCAGGAAGACAAGGCAGTACCTGATCTGGCAGAAAACTAGCCAGCATAAAGATTTTAACTTTGAACTGGCCAGGTGAGCAAAGTTCAGCATTTTGAATTGTATGGGTATCACACATTTGATCCAGGCTCTAAAATCAACCCATTTCTTACAATGGCATGTTCTGTGACATCCTCCAAGGTCAGACGTGGGCATGGCATAAATATGTTCAGGTCTTTGAGACCGAGAAATGAGTTGGGATTTAGTTCTCCCATGGTAAGAACAAGGAGTGCAAGATAAAAAGGAAGTTAAAAATCTTAGTCCTTTGGATAGAAAAATACTGTATCTCTTCTAGAGAGTGTTTTAGTATCTGGGGTATCCTTGTTAAAAGGTAAGAGCTCTGTTAATTATGTTGTTGCCCCTTTAGTGAAAGTATCCTTGCAGAAATGTCAAATAATTTTTAAAGCAGTACATGGCCCCCACTTGTAATCCAGACTGGCTTTAGGTACTGTGTGTGTTTTTTACTGGAAATGTGAAGATGGGGAAGGAGAGGAAGCAACAGTTCCCTCCACAGTGCTCGATGGTTTTTGGGTTACATTGCTGGGAACTGATACATTTTACTCAAAAATTAAAAGCAGGTACTAACAGGGCTATGCAGTTTCCCCTCTCTGTCTCATTTTCCTCCTGTTTTTCCCAATCCTATTACTGAGAGGGAAACACTGCTAGAGAGAAGGGGTGTTCTGTTTCCATAGCCAAATGATACCTGCTGCCTGAAGTGCCTTTTCACTTTATGGCATGATGGCATTGTCCATCTACACAGAAATTTCTTTTATAGCAGTTCTATGAATAAAAATGTCCATCTCACTGAGAATTCTGCTCTGATTTATAGATTCTGAATTTGATCAGAAAAGATGATGTTGATTTAAGTAACATTAATAGTTTAAGCACATTAGCTTGCTCAGCAGCCTTGTCTCAGTGAGTGAGAGGGTTTACCTGGGTGTAACTCGGGTTTGCTTACAAAAGCGCCCTTTTTTTCACCTGCCATCTCTGGAGTCCTTTCCCTGTCGAACGTTGTGAATATGCTACCAAAGGTGGGGAATTAATGGTGGGGTTATTTCCAAATCTGAATACCCTAACAGATAAAGTTCTAGTTGTTAATCTGCTGGTAGTTATTCTTACAGTTATTAATTTAGATCTGTCAATAAAGAAAATGTTAAGTTGAAAATAGTTTTGCTAGCTTACTGCTCATATATACACATTTGTGGAGGAATTTTTAATTAAAAAACTCTTGCATGTCATTTACTACCTCATTAAGTAAATATTTGAACATGCCAGGATGAATATAAATACTTGCTATATTGTAAGCTTTCCTGTTTGATACACACGGAACATTGAAAATCATTTATTAAGCAATTGCCAGTGCATGTCTTGGCAGATGGAGCAGTTCTCTCAGTCCTTTGAAGCACAGTGGTTCTAATATCTGTGTCCTGTGAGCAGCAGCGCTCGGCGCGGTCCCGGCGCGGTGCTGAGTGTCGTGTCTCCCGCAGTGGTGCCCAGCCCGGTGCAGCTGCCCCCCAGCGCGGCCCTGGCGCCGCAGAGCCGCCCCCCGCAGCCCCCCGCGCTGCTGGCCCTGCCCGGCGCGCTCAGCGTGCAGCAGCAGCAGCAGCAGAAGCTGAGGCTCCAGAGAATCCAGATGGAAAGGGAGCGGATCCGGATGCGTCAGGAGGAGTTACTGCGACAGGTAATGCCGAGGGTACTCTTACTTTGTTCGAGAGCTTTTAGTTCAATGCACCCAAATATTTACCAAGTACAGTTAGTAGCTCTATTACTCTGTGTCAAAATGAACAGTGGTTTTAGGTAAGGATAACCAAAAACCTAATATAAATATATAATTTCATTTTTTTCTCTAAAATAGCACCGAACAGAACTCACTGTTCGTGAGCAACTAGAGCAACTACCACTGACTGATTGGCAGTTTAGCTTGGTTTGCACAGGAAACCGTGTCTGTGTTTCACTGAAAATAAAGGCAGGACATATGGAGTTGTTCTTGACTCTGATCCCAACTCTTAATTTGCGCCCTTTGCCTTTGAGTTACAATAAAATCACATTCACATCTTATATGAATACCTCTGATCTGAGAACTTGCCAGAGTTGGTTATTTGTGGACACTTTGTTTATTGTTCTATTTCTTAGGTTTCAGCTCTGTACAATGACTCACATTGTACAAAATAGATATGTAACTTCCTTTAGACTGCCTACAAAAAATAAAGTTTTAACAACTGTGTTCCATTTGGTATGGATGACTCCACTAGTGATGCTGTGTTTGCATGGCACATTAATCAGATTCCTTAGGTGAAAAAAAATAACCTGTTTCTCTCAGCAACAGCATGAAAGAAGTGTAGCCTATGAAGAGGAACACTATTATTTGTGGCCTGGCAAATGCTGCAGTTAAGAGTTCTGAGTACCTTTAAAAATGGTAACTTTCACAAAATCAAGGTGGTGGTTTCTGACATGGGCAGTAGTCTCAAGTCTTTTGCATACCTTCTCCTTGACCATCAGGATCTCAGAACATGATAGAAATGGGTGTGGGAAGAGAGTGGGGATATCTGGTATGAGCTTAGTCATCATTGTCTTGATGCTAACAACATGTTTAGCTATTTTTACTCTCTTTGGCTCTGTTCTTGCTTCGGGACAAGCAAATTAAGCCTCAAAACAGTTGTACACAAGGGCTGGTTTTCCTGCTTTGCTGACTTTGAAACTGATACATGCACAACACTCTGCAGCTGTGCTGTACTCAATCAAGCCTCCAACTTACTGTGCCCAATAATAAATACGCTGCCCCTGTGGTGTTTGCTGGAGCTCCATGTTGCAGGAAGCAGGACAGTATCACTTTGCATTATTAAAGTTTTCAGAACTTGTGTAGCTCTTAGGGAGGAAGGCAAGATGCAAAATCCATCCTTTGTAGCAGAACGCTGTGAACGTCCTGCCAGTAACCTGGGCATCCTGGACCCTGGCAGCTGAGAGATGAACTCCTCTGGAGTCACCGGTGTCCGAGCACAGTTACTCCCACTCTGACCCTCCACCGCTGGTTTTGCTTTTCTGGTGTAACCCCTCTAAGGGAAGAATGCTGAGTAAGTGTGTACACTGCTGCCAGGAGCTGGGAGGAGGCACAGAGTGAGTGAGTGAGAGAGGAGGGGTTCTTTGGAGGGTCACAAACCTTTCAGCCCAGCAGCAGCTGCTGGCTCCCCACAGCCATTCCTGGCAGCAGCTGATGAGGTGGAGCAGCGTGCCCAGCTGGGAGCAGAACACGGCTCTGGGAGCTTGTGGCTTAGGGAATTTGTTTCCTTCTTTGTCCTCCTCTTCATGTAAAACGCTAGAACTCTAGGCTGAGTACATGCAAGAAGGGCAGCATTTCAGAAAACCAATATGACATCTTCTACTTAAAGGTTTCCTTACTAACTTCTGTAATTCTGTAAAGAGTTACTGTTCTTTCCTACTAATTTGTTTTTGTCAGCTTTCCCAAGAAAAAAGAGAATCTGATTGCTGCTTTAGAGCTTCTTGGAAATGGAAGTTGGTGGAGGTGATGTCAGGCAGAGAAGGTGCCCCAGCAGTTCTCTGTGTGCGCCAGGGCCATCCTGCACTGTTTGGAAGGGTACAAATAGTCTCAAAAAGGCAGCGCTTCTCAGAGGCTCCTTTCTGATCCAGGGGATCCTACTGCATAAATGCATCCACAGAAAGTTACAGGGGTTCAGAAGAGGCTGAAGTTGGGGAAGGTGCAGAGGAACAAATATTGCTGTTTCATCCTTACAGAGTAGACCTTTACTGGCCTGCTATGACCTCCGGAGAAAAATGCCCCTCTGCACTCCTTTCACTGAACAGACTGGCCCAGGGTCTGATTTTCTGGTGGCACAGGCGAGGTCTGCATCTCTGGCTTTCCACCCTAAGTATGAGGACTGGCAAAAGAGGAATTGCAGCGACCAGCAATCTAAACTCAATATAAAAATGCTCTCGCTCATCTCCTCCAGCTGGAAATGAGGGTTTGGAAACTAAGGATGGAGCTCAGATTAGTTCTGCCAAGGAAGGTTCCAGGAAATGTGACAATGATTTTCTGCATTGGTCTGGCATCCAGCTAAAAAGGAGCTTACATCAGGACTGTGTTCAGAGGCTTTGAATCATTCAACTCACTGCAGTGCTGTGAAGCTTTTAAAGAGTTTTGCAGATAACTACTGAAGAAGCTTTTTGACATGGCTTTGTGATGTCAGAATACTGTGGTGTTTTTTAATTTATTCCATTTTGTTATTTATTTTGAAAGTCCTCTGTGTGTTTTTAAAATAGCATATGCCATAATGCCAAGCAGATCATTAAAGACATTTGGTCCTTTCTCAGCTGAACGCCAGAGATTGTCTCTGCTGGCCAAAGGGGAGGGACCCTCCTGCATTCAGAGACTGAGAGCTCACTAGTCTGGCTAGTAGATCAAATAAATGTCATGTTTCTTGCAACAGAGACAGGAACTTCGATTTTGTAAATGATGGTGTGAGTTTTTCTTTAGGGTGCTGGAGGCTTATCAGCTCACAAGTGTTTTGCTTTGGAAAGTCTGTCTAAATCTTGTGTGGCGGTGGCTGTTATTCTTATATTTTAAAAAAGTGCTGAGAATATCTGCATGTAGACCATTAAAAAAGACACCTGCCCATTTTCTGAGGTTTGTACTTCTTCACAGACTCCAGCTGATTAAATTCTAAATAGAAACATCACCATTAGAGTTGTCACCTGACAAATGTAATCATATACATTACCTATGGTGCATAAGCTATTAAGAATGTTCAGACAGTTTGTTCTTAACACTTGCTAAATAATGACACCATCTGATGTAAATTATAATTTATCAGTAAATATATTGATAATTTTATTACAAAAGGAAACACTACCTTAATGGGCACCAATATATGTTAATTCCCAATGAATAATTGTTACATGATTCATGAAGAGATCAGCCCACTCCTCCTCAAAGAAAAAAATCAATTGAGAACATAGTAAACCATCATATTCTAACCTCAACAACCTGTTAATCCTTTCTCTACTTGGGAGAACGAATGACTGATTCAGTGGGGAAAAGTTTTCTACTAGGATTTAAATGAAATATTTACTTTGCTTATTTCATTAAAAAAATAGGTTGAGAAATTATGTTAAAAACAGATCTAGCTTGATTATTTTAAGGTCTTAGGTTATTTGTTTGGAACATCCTGCTGGATAGAACTCTGCACCACTAGATGTCATGGGTGTTTTGCAGAGATAATGCTGGAAGAATTTGTCTTTCAAGAAGAGTTGTGAAACAAGTTTCCTTTGTCTCTGATCGCTTGTGTGTCATCCTGCAGACAGCAGACATGAGACGGGTCAGGAGGCAGATGCTTATTATTAGGCAGAGGGTTCGTCCTAGAGGTTATCGGGTCACAGTCTTGGTTCCAGTGGTTTTCTGCTAACATTTTAAGAACTTCATGGTTGCTGAACTATGAGACTGGCTTCCAGATGTGGAAGAACTGACAGAGGTTCTGTGGGGCTTTAATCCAGCACAGGTGGGTGTGAGCAATGCTCTCTGTCTACATCAGGGTTTTCTTCAAATCAGTGTAAACAAATAGTCATAATTCACATCCTTCAGAACTACTTTCCTCTTGTGTATATGTTACGTTGTCACTTGTAACAAGACTGCAGTACTTCTGAACTGTTGGAATAACCCTTCTTGTGTATTTATTTGCCTTTTCAGGAAGCTGCTCTGTGCAGACAACTTCCTATGGACTCAGAAAACATGGTCCCAGTTCAGCCCGCTGTGAACACCCCTGCCATGACACAGGACATGAGGCCTGTCACAAATAACGGATCCGATCCTTTCTTGAACAGGCAAGTTCCTTCTTCATTAGGCAGTTGCTTCTGTTGCCTTCTCTAGACTGTTAAATCTGTGTGTCTAAAGTAGTTCCTATATCATCTTCTTTTGCATTCATTCCCTGTGAACAGGGGATGTGGCTGAATGGCTGACCCAAAATCCTTCAGTTTATGCTTCAAGAAGGAATCTTAGAAAAATTAATAAATTGTAACATGGTTTTAACTGTAGTGTTGGGGTATGTAGAAGACATTATGTAGAATATTATCTAAGTATTATCAGAACTGCTTGTGTGTATATGTATATGTATATGTATATGTATATGTATACACACACGTGTAATTCAAAATTTAAGAGTGGCCAAGTGGCCTCACTGCAATCGCTTTGTTATTTGGGCTGATGTGACCCAAATATGATGTTGTCTAATCAGTGGCCAACAGTTGAGAATGAGGCTTAATGACTCAGTATCTAACTTTAAAATGGAACCTACTGTGCTGTCTTCCAACAGTGTGCTCAGGGACTGTGTCTACCAGAGCATCTTTACTGAGGCTTTTTCATGTTTCAATTTACAGTGGGCCATACCATTCCAGGGAGCAGAGTTCAGACAGTGGCTTGGGATTAGGATGCTACAGTATACCAACAACACCTGAAGATTTCCTCAGCAACGTGGATGAGATGGATACAGGTAGAATACTCTCATTTAGCTTAAAGTATAGTCATATTAATAACTTTGTGTTGTAACTAGCAATGCTTTGTAATTGCATAACTGAACAAGAATCTCTGGCTTTCCTAAGTGAGAAAACAGACTGACACTGTGGCAGGACATGCCCCAAAGGTGCTTAGTGCCCAGAGGGTTCTCAGCTTTAACTTAGGTCCAGAATCTGCCCTTTTACTTTTGACTGATATTAAACAAAATAAGTAAAGCTGAAAAATGTGAGCCTTAATTTCTGTTTTCATGTCATTGTCCAAGATAGGGGGAGTAAGAACCCGGTCTGGGGTTACATGTACAAATCACCTCATTTTCTAGCTCTGGGAAATCAGTCTCGTTAGTACATTTCTTCCAGTGGCAAAGTTGGATTTGCCTTCAAACAGAATGTATTTTGCTAGTTTAGGTTTTGATATGTATTTATTTTATATTAATGTCCTCATGGTGTTTAAAATACTGAAATAAATTACTAGAAAACCACCAACAAGCTTATTTCCAGAGGGTGGAATTGTCAGCACTTCCTCACCTAAACTTCCTTCTGAAGTCATCAGAAGTTCTAGATTATGCAGAGAGTGACAGTTTTCTCTGTTAAAGGTTTCCATGCTTGTTATTATTAATTTATGAAAAAAAAAAAGTGCTTTTATAGAGCTAAATTGCTGTAAAGCATGTTTTTCAATTACTCCCCCTGGAGAGCGTTGCCCTGGTGCAGACAGCAGGATGTGTGCATGAGGCTCCTCTGCTGCTGCCTGGGCAGACCGGGGAACAAACCTGGAACTGTCCTGCCTCAAGAGTGGAAGGCCAGAGCTGGGTGAAAGGGCCTTTGCTGTTTTTGAGAGCAAAGCAAGGATGTGAAACATACTCTTAGAAGAACATGAACTGTGCAAATACAATTTTGAGTAACTCCTATCCCATGTGGTGGATAGGAGCGCTCAC
>JAWWES010000011.1:94292-146107 GCA_035583135.1 Lophotriccus pileatus | reverse complement strand
TACTCTTAGAAGAACATGAACTGTGCAAATACAATTTTGAGTAACTCCTATCCCATGTGGTGGATAGGAGCGCTCACAAGTGTTCGTGGGAAAGGGGGAGTCTGAATTTGAAGTCAATTCTGTTGTTTTAAATTACCCACAAGAACAGTTTGGTATTTCAAAAGTTCTTCTTTACTTTTCCTAGGAGAAACTTTACCACAGACAACAATGAACATAAATCCACAACAGACACGTTTCCCTGATTTCCTCGACTGTCTTCCAGGAACAAATGTTGATCTTGGGACTTTAGAGTCAGAAGACTTGATCCCTATTCTCAACGACGTGGAGTCAGTACTCAGCAAAAACGAGCCCTTCCTTACCTGGCTGTAATCAAGCAGTGCTGATTGGGCCTACAATGCAATTCACATTTCTTATTCCTCTTGAGATAGAAGCAGAATGTCTGAAAATCCTCAAGAGATACAACGTGCTGCCTTAATGAGTTTTGTTACGTCGTCTTTATGATCAGTTTAATATCTGCCTGGATTTGATTTATAATAATTTAAATATAAAATACATTTATATATAAATATACACACACACACATATATATATACATATATGCATATATGTTTCTTTTTAAAAAGCACACTACTTTAGACATCTGTATACTTCTTTACCTTTTCAGACCAGGCAGGGACATTTCACTTTAAGGACAAAAAGTGGCTGATGTTTGTGCATGTCCCTGACTGATCTCCTGGGTATTGACTGACATCACAGACCCTTTGTGAACCACAAAAGCTAACTACTGGGTCAGTTGGTTCAGAAAACATGCACAGCATCAGGCCAGGAGAGCAGATTTATTACCATTTTTATGACAATAGTGCCAGAAACTTTTTTAAATCAACTTACTTAAGCCTTAAAAATTTTTTTTCCTAGATCTTAGTAACTAACTGTGCTGTATGGAATACAGATTAAACCTGATGCATATCAGCCATAGTAATTCTCATTATGTATTTATAAAGGCACAAACAATACTATAGCAGTTTCTTTTTTTCAGTATATTACTGTATAGTTTTCAGAAAAGAAATACTTCCAATCTGAAAGTACCAGAATTGTTTAGCAACATTTTTACACTAAAATACTGTTGCAAAATAAACCAGGCTGGTACTGACTGCTGCCTTTTAAAAACAAAGCAATGTATTATAAACAAGCATTTTAAAAAAAATTCTTAGATTTTTATGTTTATTATATTAAGCACTACAATTTTGTAACTTAACACATGAACAAACAATTTTTTATATATATAAAATCTGCTGCAGGCATCTTAAGTGCAAAAATATTCTTTTAAAGTCAGATCTGGAAAATGTGGCATAACTCAATGTTATACGTAGCGGGAAAAACTCTTTGCTCATACTGTTTTCAGTAATGTTTTTAACTGACAGTGTCAAAATACATGTAGTTGTATACATGAAAAAAATGCAGTGACTTTATCAGGGTACTGGTAAAGCAGCATTGGGACGTGCCTGGTAAAGCTGCTTAGTTCTTGTGTCTTTACTGTAGTTGGTGCACAGGACACAAGGCATGTGCTGTTTTTCTACATATTATATAGCCTACAAACACTTCCTTACTGGAGGTTTGGGACTGAGCAGGCATCAAGGACATTAAGCTTGCAGTTCCCCTGCAATGCAAATAAAGTCCTGAAAATTCTTAAGTATTTTGAAATTGTTTTATTTATAATCTATGAATTTACATTTTTTTATATGAAAAAATACGTTTGTTTATGAAAGGCATTAAAACTTTTCTCTAAGCTTAGTCCAGGCTTTATATAAGAGAAGAGATGTAGCACTAAGTGTAAATGTGTGTTTGCCACGTCTGATAACACTTAACAGGATCTTACTGATGCACCAGGATATTGATGGCTGAAGACTTTTTTCCATCTGGTTGGGTGAAGGCAGGTGAAAAGGTCAGAGATGAAGTGGTGGTAATACAGAGTAGGTTTGGAAGACAAATGATGAGGTGAAAAATGTAAATCCTCTCTGGGAAGGGTGGCTGCAGACAGGGACACATAGCAAAGGATCTCTGGTGTTCAGTGAAAAACGTAACAGAAGCACTTAATAAACATCTCTGTTTGTGGTGAACTGCTGGATGCACGTGGTGTCACAGGATGGAAAATAGAAAGCACACATACCGACATTTTAGAGAAAAGATGGAAGGCAAAGACCTACAGTTGTGAAGTTTTATTACATAGGGAAAAGTAGATTTTTAAAATGGTTTTGGTTGTTTTTTGTTTTTAATAGAAAAAGAGATGTTACAGCAGGGTAGTGCCTGCACAGAATTTAATTACTGAATGGGCATTGCATTTCTTTTATTCTTTTGGAGGAACTATTACTTGGGGGGGGGTGTTAATTATTTTTGCTAGTGCTAGCTTTTGAGATAGCACCAAATGTCTTTCCAACAAACAAGGGACCGAGCAGGGCTGACCAGTATTACTGTAATTAGGTTTAATCTCTCTCTTTTAGGAATTTCTTCAGGTTATCAGCCTAAATGAAAAGCAAATGATCATAAGGCTTTGTTCTTTAGTGCCATGACTGGTGTTGGTAAAGAACTGGAGATCTTTTGGCCAACATGCAGGGCCAGGTTGCCAGCGCAGCTCCCTCGGTGCGAGGAGCTGAGAGCTGTCGCTGCTGGAAGGAGCCGCAGCAGCTGCAGGTCTGAGTGCTGGTGTGACCCACAGCACAGTGCTCATCACCAGGTTATGGGTAGAGAATGCAGTTTGGTTATTTGCTAACAAGCCTGCACCACTGACCATGTAAGCTTGTCATAATAGACATTCTCTGGTTGGCTCTGGGCTGTGAACGCTGGTTTCTGCCTGGCCCCACGCACTGTCGTCAGCCAAAGGCTGTGCTTCCTCCAGGGGAAACTGAGGCAGCTTTCTAGGGAAGTCATAGCAGATATTCACCAGAACTGTGAACCTGCAAGCTTGGTTCCTTTTTACTGGTGTTTCTGGTGAGTGAGTGTCTTGGTGCAAAGACTTTAAAGTGGTAAAGCAATCATCAACTGTGTTTCCGTGTTACTTCCATAACAGACCAGCAGCAGATCTGAAACAGGAGGGTGCTGTGCAGAACAACACTTCAGGGTGAAACAGCTGCCAGAATCTTAGGTCAGATCTTTACTCAGTCATGAAGCAAATCGTGCTTCAGTTAAAAGTGATTCTTTACGCTGTCAGCTTCTGATTTTTGTAACAGAGGGTGTATCAGATGAAGTGTAGCGACAACAAAATCTAGTTTTCAACATTCTCTTTTTTTAAAAAGGTTTTGGCTTTAAATGGGGTTGTGGCAGAACTTTTCAGTATTCAAAGCACCTGTAATATGAAAATAAATTTATTGCTGACAGTATTTCACTGTATTATATGAGGTTTTGAACATTTACTGTACTAAATGTACACTACCTATTTTTAGTATTAATGCAGCCAGTGTGCCAGCTGGACAGTTTTGCTGTGACCATCTCTGAGAGTGGCATACATAAGTCTTGGTGATACTGAAGTAATGGGATGTAGTTTGTATTCTGGTAATACTGTTAGAGTGTAACTTGAGGAGGGATTGGATCTGACTTTTTGACAAATGCTGTTTGGGGAAAGGGAAGGATTTAAATGTCTATTTTAATTACAGAAAAATGTGGGTGGGTGTTCAAATAAACTTGTTTCCTAATATATACATCCACATACATGCTAGTTCTTTAACTATTTTATTTACTTTTTTCATTTTGTTATATCACATATGTGAGCATTTGTTTATAATCTTTAGTAACTTGCAATAGATTGTATGCATCAAAAGCAATGAGATCAAACAATCAGATCAAACTGTAGTATCCAGGGTTTGATTCTGGGAATTTTTTTTTAAGTTATTTCTTTGATTTTGTACATGACAAACAAATACAAATGAACTTGAAAGATTTTGGATGCATATTGTTTTTTTAAATGTTGTTGGATTCTTGTTTTTGTTTTTTGGCAGGTTTTAGTCCGTGCTTCGCGGGGAACTGTACAACAATGCTTGGAATAAAGGTGCAGACATACTGGTCTGCGAAAAAGGCATACATTTTGAATAAAAATATTAGTTCTTAGCAAGTCAAACGGTTATTTTACCATTATGTTTTAGTTTATTAGAAGTTGTTGTTATGGCTGTTAGTGGTGGTTACAGTTTTACTTGGAATGTTTATAACATGCTCTCCCGTGCCACCATTACCTGTTTCTTATAGTGGCACCAGAAGTCACAAACCACACAAGTGCTGTTTTATGATTTGCTTAATACTGCCATCTCTAAGCAGAATCTTTAGCACTCAGTCCATTTGCTGTTAAATGCTGCTTTGGGGGCTTAAAAAGTGCCTGTTTTAAGTCTGATCCCTTATTCAAGAAGTTTCTTAAATTCTGCATTGTGAAAATACCTGTCTTCTTTCTTAGGAGTAACCCATGAAACCTAAACATCCTGGGCTTCTGTTTGCATGTCTGGTCTTTACTATCAGGGCACGTGACATGAGTCATTCAAGATCCAGTTCAGCTGTTACTATTAATTAATGTTATTAATTTGTGTTGAATAATCCTCTTCCGTAATTTATTAAAATTAATTGTTAGAATGTGTCTTAACGGTATCTTGCATTTACATAAAAAAGCTCTGGAGCTTCTGTCAAACATAAATGCCAAGTGTATTAGCTTCTGACTGTGTCTGGAGACGTGATTGCTAATTCATGCTTTATTTTCTCAGGAATATTACTCAAGTTTCTTTGGCAGAAATGGTGAATGTGTGTTTGTGAAGGTAATTCAGTTTGTTCTTAATGGTACCAGCTCACAAGACTTTAGAAGGTCTCTCTCCTTCCAAGCTGCTCAGTGGTGCTCGCTGCAGTCTTGCTGCTCCTGGGTGTTGTTGCAGGTGAGGATATCTGTAAGGAAGTCCCACTGTGTTGGCAGAGCTTTTGTAATTTTAGTAAAGCAGTGCACCCTGATCCAGTGAAAAAGTAATTTGGCAAGGAGAAAGGTCAGAGGTGTTTTATCTGGGTTCTTCTTTGTGTTCATTACTGTGATAGCAGTGTCTGCCCCTTGGGGCAAAGCCCCCCCAGGTGTCCGTGCAGTGGAACAAGCCAGCGCTCCCACCTCAGACAGCCGGGTTGGCCAGGGCGTGCCACTGTCTGTCTGGCAGCTGATCATACCGGGAGTGATGTGGAATGCATGAGGGGGGAGCTGAAGTTGAACTGGGAGCAGGTAACAAGCTTTCAAGACTGGAATGATGTTAGAAAACATCCCTTGTTCTGGGCTGAGCAATTTTTTTTAAACTTTGTATACGTTACTTCACTATTTTAGAAATAAACCTTTTGCAAGGAGTTGCCAGTTAAATAATGCATCATTCCCTGACAAGTGACACTGTGCTATGGTTAATGTATCATTTTGTTGCAGTCTATTTATTGGAGATTATCAATAAAGAGAACTCTTAACTGTATATACTTCAGCTGTGCAGGGACACCAGTTTTATCATGCTGAAGTGTGTGGGCTCAAAATCACATATGTACACTCCACGTGTAATCTGAGTTGTTTAATAACTGATGTGTTTCCTTTTAAATAAGCTCTTGGCTGAAACAGTGCCACACAATGTCAAAGTTGTCGTGCTCTCGGTACCCTGGTCATCCAGTCACTAAGCAGAGAGTTTTTATGGGTGAATAATGAAGCTTCAGCTAGCATGGGCATCTCTTGAGAGTTTACAAACAATACTAATATTTTCCCTTTCTGCTGCTAGGATTTCTACTTCTGTATTTTTGTATGTAAGTTGATATTTGTACACATACAACAGAGTGTGGTGTTAAGTCGGTCAGGGCTCCTGAGGTCTGTTTTAACACTTTCAGTTATCCCTGGTTGTGGTTTCTCTCATGCCATCATCCTTCTGTTCCTGCCCAGCACTGCACTGTCTTTATCTGTGACTTCACTCCCCGAAGTACCACTTGCCTGTTATTTTGTTCTCTGTTACAAGGATCTATGATCGGTCCCTTTCCTTGATTTTACTGGACATTTGGCTCAGTAAAAACACAGCAATCTCCAGTTACTGCAGAACTGACACTAAATTAAGTGCTAGGGGAGAGCCTCAGATGTTAGCCATAACTGAAAAGATTTGGGAATCCTGTTGTTGCCACTTTGAAGTGCGAGTTCAGCTGAGCTGCCAGTTGGGCTCCTTTTCCCTTGCTCAATACACCTCAAGGCCAAGGTGCCAGCGCAGTCTGGGTCACAAGATGAAATGGGTGTGCCTTGTCTCAGTGTCTCCTATATATTAGCTTGTGTTATGAAGCCACCATGCAGTTGAATGTCTCTTGGAAGCACTAACTCACGAAGCACCCATTTGTTTTGGTTTTAGGTATCATAGCTTGCCGTCTGTTATTTCTTATCCTATGTCCCACAGAGATTTATGTTCTCTGTTTATTAATATATCAAAGTTGTACACTATGCAGCTACCCATCCCTTTGTTGAATGCTGATGAGAAGCATTCCATGTCCCCAAAGGCTTCATATAAATAAGACAAGACAAATGTGAGATGAGGTGCAGGACAGCTGCTCACCACAAATGAAATAGATGTGAGATGGTTGCACAGTGGGTGGTGATATAAAGGGTACTCTCAAATTCCTGTGCAATGCAGTAGAACAGGTGGGACAGACAGCTGTTTCTAAAGCACAGATGCAAAGTACATGAAATACGTTCTCCAAAAGCACAGGATGCAGAATCGTTATTTCAGGAGGAAAATTTTAGGGAACAGATATGGCAAATTCTGAGAAGCCTTGAGACATCCAGCCTGGCAAGCTGATCTGTGAAAATTTGTTTCAGAAATTTTGTGTAGAAGCAGTTGATTTGAACCGCTCAGATGTCTCCAATCCCTCTTATTTCCTTCTTGATTTCTTTAGGAAATGCTTTTTTCTTTTAAAGTTTTAAAAGTCCTTTCTAAAAGGTATTTTTGCCTTTGAGCTTTCTATTGTCTTTCCTATCTCTTTCATAGCACTATGCCAAACACAGCTAAATTGAACTTCTGCAAAGAAGACTAATAAATAGCATTTGCACTCGTGTAGATTGGAAGCTTTGAGGAGTTATGAGCTCCCTAACTAACCTGAATAGAAATTGTAACACCAAATTGTATTTTGCCTGAGAATAGTCTCTTCTTAAATGGCAGCTGTTTTACAAAAATAAATATGAATGTGAGAGTTGAGTTCCACTTATTTTATTCCATGGTGAGGGGTTTCACGAAGGCTGGAAAGGGAGTCAGGGCTTTGTAACATTGGTGAAAGGGAGTGCCCTTCATTTGCACCTCCTTAGCCAGAGCCAGTGCATCTCAGGGCTGCTCTGGGGGGCTGCACAAGGGATCCTCCCAAGGTGAGGAGGGTTGTCTGTGATATTCATATTCTTTAGACAGTTCCATCTCCCTGGAAGAATAAAAACATGGAGGTAATTTAGTTGCTGATTTTGAAAGGTTTTGATTATTTCTCAGTGGCAGCAGTGTAGGGTTTCGGCTGTACTTTAGGAAACACGATTGTGGCGCTGGGTGAAGGCTAGTTTAGTGTTTCAGACTGTCAGCTAGTCAGGTGCACATGTAACTGGTTAGTACACAAAGTAACAGAACCGTCAGGTGCTCACCCCACAACATCCGCAGCATTTGCAGTCCCCACAGAGGGTTCCGAACAGCCCGTTCACCACCTGAATACCGCAGAGCACACCCTGGACCAAACTCATGACCAGCAGCAGGGAGAAGAGGGTCAGGTGCCATACGACAATATTTTCAGGTGACAGACACTTGTTCCACAACCCATGGTCAGTGAGGTAATCCCTGCAGGAGAACAAACGTGAAGAGCACTGTTAGCTCCCAGGGTGAGAGCTCTCTCAGAGCTGAGGGGCTGCCACTGCTGTCTCGTGGCTGAGGTTCTGTTCACTTTGGCAATAATTCCCATTGCCACACTGGTGCTGCCTATCTAGAACATGATTTCGGGTTAGTTTTCAGATCAATTGCAGCAAATGATTTGAGAAGACAAGGCATCAGAAGGGAACAACTGGAGACAAGTTTTTCATACGTTTGAACAATTTGTGTTCTGGGAAGAAAAGATCATAGTCAAGCCTGTGCCAAATGGGTGTTACCTGTGCCAGTGTTTTGCCAGGGGTGTTTTTACTGCTTTTACTTGATTACAACATTTTTTGTTGGGGATGGGAGGGTGGTCGAACATGCAGTTCATTACCTCAAACTACAGTTGGGAACAAGGAAGTACATTGAAATATAATCAAAACAACTGAATTACCAAAACTAAAACATCAACTGCTACAAGACAAATCGCCTCTTGCCCGCCAAGCTGAGAAGAACAGCCTTTGCTCTTCTACATGCCTCATCTAAAATAAAGGTCAAAGTATTTTCCATAACTTTTACCTTCGCATTTTGATTTAATTGTGAACTGTGTAACCACTTCCTATATTTCCTCTGCGTATTCTTGGTGCTGTTTTGTTTGTGTTCTTGTCAAGTGATTTCTTGACTGCAGCCAAAACTGTGTTTGAAGCAGAGCACATTTTTCCAAAGACTCCCAGGAAGAGACAACGGGACTTGGTTTCCAGCCCTTGCTGGCCCATGAACAAATAATGTATGTCATACACCTTTATACTTCTTGTTTCCTTGTGTTTTGGGCTTTTTTTCTCTTTTTAACCTGAACTATAATTTTGTAGCGTATTATGCAAGAAACGCTGCCAGGTCACTCTTGACTGAGGCAGACTGCATTAGAGGTTCTGAGGTGATGAGGAGCTTACTCCACCCCTTGCCATTCCCTTCGGATCACACCTGCTCTCCTCAGTAGCAGACTGTGCCCTGTTTTCTGCTGGACCTCTGACTTCAGCCCGAGCAGTGAGATTGCTGGGGTTAAGTGACAAATGTACATGACAGTGAACATGTTTGAGTTTAGAACAGGTAACTTCCAAATGCCATAGCCGAGATAAAATGGCACATAGATAATAATTACTTGAATACCATCAAGTTTCAATCCAATCATAGAATCACAGAATGGTTTGGGTTGGAAGGGACCTTAAAGATTGTTTTGTCCCACCCTCTTGCCGAGGGCAGGGACACCTTCCACCAGCCCAGGTTGCTCCAAGCCCTGTCCAACCTGGCCTTGGACGTGTCCAGGGCTGGGGCAGCCACAGCTTCTCTGGGCAACCTGTGCCAGGGCCTGCCCACCCTCCCAGGGAAGGATTTATTCCTCAGAGCTGATCTAAACATCCTCTCAGTTTGAAGCCGTTCCCCCTTGTCCTGTCACTACATGCTCTTATAAAGTGTCCCTCTGTCTTGTCACCTCCCTTCAGATACTGGAAGGCCACAATTCCGTTTCCACAAAGCCTTTTCCAGGCTGAACAGTTGCAGTTCTCTCAGTCTTTTCTCACAGCAGAGGTTCTCCATCCCGCTAATCCTCGTGGTGACCTGCTCTAGACTTGTCAGTGTCCCTGCTGTGCTGGACACACAGCTGGAGGCAGCACTGCAGGTGGGGTCTCACCTGAGGGGGCAGAGGGGCAGAATCCCCCCTCCCCTGCTGCCCACGCTGTGGGGTCAGCCCAGCACACGGCGTGTTTCTGCACACACGGGGCCTGTCCAGCCTCACCCACCAGCACCCCAGAGTCGTTCTCCCAGGGCTGCTCTGGATCTGTTCGTTCCCAGCCTGCACTGATACCGAGACTTGTCCTCACCTGCTGCAGCACCTTGCACTTGGTCTTGTTAAACCTCATGAGATTCCCATGGGCCACATCCTGAGCTTGTCTGGGCCCCTCTGGATGGGCCTGTCCTTCAGATGTCACCTGCACCGCTCAGCGTGCTGAGGGTGCCCTCGATGTGTCATTAATGAAGATATTAAATAACACTGGTCCCAGTAGGGACCCCTGAGGGACACCAGTTGTCACTGATGTCCATCAGGACTCTGACCTGTTGACCACTACCCTCTGGATGCAACTGTCCAGCCACTTCCTTCCCCATCAAATCCCAGATCACCTCGCTGTCCTCCACGTGCCTTAGCACAGCTTTCAGGAGGGTCTGTCCCATGATCTCAGGCACAGGGGGAGGCTGACAGGTCAGGGGTTCCCAAGGTCCTCCTTTCTACCATTTTTAAAGATAGGGACAATGTTTCCTCTTTTCCAGTCACCTGGGGTCTCACCTGACTGCCAGGACTTTTTGAGTATGATGGAGAGTGGTTTGGCAACTACATCAGTCCTTCAAGACTCCGGGATGTGTCTCATAACATGTCACCTCTATTCATCTAGGTGGAATTTATCCCCTTATACTGCTTATCATCCCAAGAGTAACCTGGGAGGAGGCTGTGCATTTCTCCTTATTGGCTCCTTTGAAACGCAGTACTTCTAACTGTGCTTGCTATTCTTTACATCCATGCTCTTGAGCCTTATGAAGTGTTGGTCTGTGTTGCTGGCACTTCCAAGAGCTTCTGTATTTTATGCAAACAGTGTAATTCCCATTTTTGTACAGTGAATTTGGAAGTTGAATCATGTCACAAACTTTAAATATCCTTTTTTTTTTCTGATTGTCTTGTCTTACCCGTCCTTGAAAGGGTAGTTCCAGCTGCTTCCAGTGTTACATTTAGGGCCTTTGTTTAGGGCTACTGCTGACAAAATAAAGCAGTATCCAGCTCCCAGAACTCCAACTGCAGCAAATATTATAGAAGAAAACATCTGATGAAGAGAAAAATAATGTTATTTTTTTTTCTTACTCAAAATGCACCCTATTAATGTCAGTGTAAGTTCCCTAAATTCAGCTGTTAACGATCAAATAGTCAACTCCTGAACAGCTAAAACATATTAGTTTGCAGTGGCATAATAAATGTGTGATGCATACTTGCACAGCAGATGGCACTGCTCCCCTCTGGGCCCTCCCGTCCAGCCTTCCCTTCCCCTGCAGGCTGTGTCTTTCTCAGGAGATTACAAGGAAGGCAGAAGCCTTGGACAACTCAGAGCATTAAAAAAACAATCTACAGTATCCCTTTACAAGTTAGCTTTGATATCCTGGTCACATTTGGACAAATAATTCTATTTTTCCTTCCCAAGTCTCCATTCAGGTTTCATATTGGTATACTTTTATCTCCTCACAAGTGCTTATCAGTGTTAGCTCTAGTAGTACAGTCAGGGTGGATTGGAAAGTATGCCTATTTTTCTGGCTTTCTATTACAGCATTTTAATTTTTTACTTACTAATATGTAAGTAAATCATGCAAAAACCAACGCCCTGCTTGAATTCTGAAGCCCTTGTAGCCACTGTGCTGGTCTGCGGTGAGTTGGGAATGTAGTGCCCCACCGCCAGAGTAACTTTTAGAACTGCCAGCACAAAATGTCTAAAGAGAATCATTATGCTCTGCAAAACAAAAAAGTGCAGATCTTTAAGAAATTCGTTTTACTTGTGATGGTAACTGTGAGTAGCTTGGGGCAGGAAAAGGCAACGAGGCTTTTTGCTTTGTGGTACCTGTGGCACAACATCAGAGGCACAGCACAATTTTTACTGCAGCCCGCTGTTTCCACTTCCCAGCACTCAGACCAGTGGCAGGGCTGCGTGTCCCACCCTGGAGACAGCACCTGCCTGCTCTCTCAGTGGCTGTGAGAGGGAGATACAGGGATAATATCAGTCACAATTTAGCCTTTACTGTTTTTGCCATCTTTACTTTCACTTACCGCAAACCTCTTCCCACAGCTCCGATTACCACAGCATCCACAGCAATCATTGTTCTGAAGGCCCAAAAATACCAAGGCAGGGAAGATCATCTACCAGTAACAGAAATACAGTTTGAATTGGGATTAATTCAAGTTACATCTTCTTTTAGATATAATAGTTCTCCATACTTTTTTTTCTTATCACTAGATTAAGTTACTTATTGCCAAACTGTTGGATGACTTATTACTTATTTGTTTATCAAATAGGAATTTGCAGTACTGAGAAAATTCAACAATGCAAGTCACGGCTGGGTTTGGGGGAAGGGAGGTATGTTTGAATTCATGTACTTACCAATACACCAGATCCCAAGATCCCTCCAAAGTACCAGACCTCATCTGTGATGTGTTCATTTTCTTGAGCCACTTTTCCTCCAGGGAAAAACAACAAAATGTTAGCGAGGGTGCAGAGCACAGCCAGGGGGATGAGGACGGTTCCCAGGCACTTGGCACAACCTCCCGTGCACATCCTTCTTTAGAGAAATTGCAAACACAATTGAAGGCAAAATAAAATCTCTCCGATGTTCTCAGAACTGCTTTGTAAAAAGGAGCTTCTCAGTGTACTTTGCAAAATCCAGCTTCTGCTGTGCTGTTAGAGGGGTGAGTCTGTAGAATGCTCCTGTCAGTGTTCTGGTGGTTGGTCCAACATGCCCTGTGCTGGTTATTTATACGTCCTGGCAGCCGTGATGTCAATTTTCTGAACGTCCGTAAATGAAATTACATTCAGTGCAGCCTCTCATTTTACTATAACAACCCTCAACCTCTGTTAATATTTGACTAAAATGGTTGAGACACTTCATAATCTGGACTCGGGTTATGGGTAGATATCTGTCTGAGTTCTGGATCGTCATTTTTATGACACATGGTCCTTCTTCGTACTACAAAATATTTCTTTGCAAAGACTGACATGAAAACGCATAATGAGTCAGCTGATATTAATGACATACTCATAGTCCAAGTTCTTACGTGTCATGAGATGGTTCTGCAATTGCAATAGTAGATAAACTAGCTGATACAAAGATGAGCCATTATAAGACTGATAAAGGTACACATCCACAAATCTGAAAAATTCTTGGATTGCAGCAGCACGAGAAGCACCATTTTATTGATGTGAGGCAGTTGGACTGTGTCACAGGGTATGTGTTTCTCCATATTCGGGATTAAAAGGTTGATTTTATATTCATTTAGTGATTTTTGGAAATTGTGCTACAGGATGGAAGACTGTTCACAGGAAAAACTGAATTAGAAATACTCTAAGATTTTAAAGGCCCTCTTCACCCAACGTTGAGTCGTATGGTAAAGATGAATCAAAACCTCAAAGTATTTTCTATAAATTGTATTTTGAAATTATGGCAGATGCCACATTTTAGGATAGCTCACACTTTTTTTTCCCTTTCATGGGAGAATGTTTCACATCACATGTACTTAGGCTTATTCAATAAAGGATAGCAAGAAATGAATAATAATATGCATTCTTTAATATATTAGGGAGACACGAGGATGGTTTCTTCGTGAGGACCACTCCTAGGAACAGACATGTCTTTAGTGCTGAGTGGACTCATGATTTCTGAGGAAATCACACTAGTTTACTTTGTAAAAGGGTTAATTCAAGTATTTATTGCGATGAATTTTGAGTGGATTCTCACGTTTGTTTATAACGCAACACAAATTGAGTCAGTGGGGTGTTGGTGTGGAGCACAGATCTAGCAGAGCAGCCTGGACAGTGACAGTGCTGGTTCCTGGTGGCCTGGAAGATCCCCACTGATCACAGAGCATTCCCTGCTGCTGGCACAGGAGCCGGCGGCCGACGATTCACCCAACAGGTCCTGGGAGTTGTGCTGCATTTGTTTTTCTTGCCTCATCTCATCCTCTCTTGGGCTTTTTGCTGGGAGTGGTGCAGTCTGTGAACAGCACTCACTGTTTGGCGTGTTTAGAAGGCATGGCCCTCTGCATCCCACACTGCTGAAGCAGAGAGCTGCCTGTGCTGGGTGCTGGGAGCCTCCTGGGCGCTGTCCCGGCCGCGTGTGCCGCAGCACGGAATTTGTGTGCTGGATGTAGGACGTCAGTTGGGCCAGTGCAAGCAGCTTTCATGGCTTTCAACCGCAAGCTATTGCTTCTGTGGCAAAGATTCAGAACCTGAAAACTCTCCATGTGTCACCTGATGCATTAAATAGACTTTCATGACATTCTCATCTGTAATTTGTCTCGCATTTGTAGTGGCTCTGTTAACAAGCACAGAGAAAATGTTTGCTGGAGCTGGAACATATATCTTACTTGGCTTTTCCCCCCTTCTTTATCAGACTAGGATGTGGCTTTTTTGCAGTTGTGAATCCTGGCTTGCAAGAAGGGGGAAAGCTTTAAATTGTGTTGCATCCAGCACCCTGCTCTCCCGATTCACAGCAAGTGGCTCAAAGGCAGGTGCTTCCTGCAGGTTCTTGCCAGGCCTTCCCAGCACTCCTGTGCTTTCCCTTCCTCCACTCTCCAACACCGTCAGTGCCACTGAAGGCCACAGGCCACGCTGTGCAACTCTACTCATTTATGCATGGCCTTTTAAACTCTTACCAACATTTATGTGAGGGTTTAAGTTGCACTTTTTCCTCAGCAGGGATGGTTTAAGGGGAACTGGCATCCAGCCTGATCTGGAAAACACCACTTAGATTTATTCAAGTACTTCTCCCAGGGAAAAACTGAGTGGTTTGACCCTCGATTCCTGTGAAAGGGATTCTTTCCTTCTGTTCTAAGCCCTTGTTTTCCAACACTGGCCATTTATCTGGGAGGAGGACCAGTGACCCATTGTCAAGCATTAGCCACAATTGCTTGCTGGGGAATAAATCCTTCATCCTGGAGACTCTGAGGACTGATAACTGGGGTGGTGCCAGTCTGTGAATGTTGTGTCATCCTGTCCTGTTAAGCAGCATTTTTCTAGCAATTTTGGTAGCACAATGGAAGGCACTCCTTTCTGGTGTGCTATGGGAGGGTGTTTCCTCTTCTCCTTGCCTCCTGAGTCACACAAAGCCTATGCTGTGCAGGCAAAGGTGAAATGACATATTTTCCAATGGAAAATAATAGGCATGGAAGGCCACTAAGATAGCTTTGGTAGTTTCAGGAAGATGTAAGCATTGACAATACCTTACCAGTTCTGTATTTTTATGTATCTATTAATTTTTAATTGTAGAGAGGTGTGTCTTGATCAGTTTTTGTGTCAGTTACTGAATTCATTACAACTCAAGGTCATGAGTTCTTGCTGTCATGATTCATATAGCTGCTTCCACATTCTAAACATGGAATAAATGCCTCTTATTTATTTCTTTGTGGGGTGTATGCAATCTATTATTTTGCTGTGAGTTTTTGCCAAGTCCTATAAATTATTATTTACAGAGGTTGTGCAGAGCATGCTGAATTGCACAACTGTCCACCAGGTACAATCATTCTTTTGCTGAGCGTAGTCTCGTTTTCCTTCTTTCTCCTGACTTTACAAAAGCAGGCAAACAAGCAGGAGATGCCTGCAAAACCATTCCAGTTTCTTCAAGTTTGAGAAACAGGTGAATCTGCCTCCTGTTTCTGCCAGATGCTTTATCCTTCCAGTGGATGAACCGGTTCTGCTGCCTTGCAGGAAAGTGTCACAGGATGCTATCACTGTGCTTGCTCTCCTATAACTTCTTTCTCAAAGTGACAATTTGTCACTCACTTACATGTCTTCAGAGGCTGGTAGAGTTCCTCCTGACTCAGTGTTTCTGAAGAGTGCAGTGATACACAGCGTGTCTCCATGTGCATTATCCTCCCAAAAAACCCAGCATTTTTCGTGGTTTGGTCTGCTTTTAGTTTCATTTTCAAGCAGTGAAAGAAACAAAAAAATTTCAGTTGTGACTAACATTTGTACAAGGTCTTTAAAGCTTTTGAAACCATAAGAGGTTGAAAGGACTGTTGCTTGAGTGAGGTCTTGGCTACAATTTGAAGTGCATAGCTGCCGCCCTGTCACCAAACCCTCAGTGCTGCTGCAGGTGGAGATTGCTTCTGTCTTTACTGGGGTGCAAACAGCAAGTGCAGGCATGGCCTTAAGGGAAGGTGCCTGAGAAAAAGCCTGGGCATTCTTATCCTTTGCTATATACCAGTGCAAGTGAGAGGAAAATCCTCCTGTGAATGAATTAATTCACCTTATCTAGGAACAACTCTTGGCCCCAAAGGCAAAGCAGGAATAATGCTGCAAACTTATATGGAGTTGCTTTACTTTCCCCCTGGAAGAGAACAGTTGTTTCCCTCTTTCTTTCTAGATTTGGAGGAGGTGAGAGCAGAGGAGAACCCAAGCTGTTGGTTTCTGCAGCTTGTTTATGTTGCAGGTAAACAGCTTCCCCTGGATGTTGGCTCCGTGGTAATGAGATGTGAGCTGCACATCCATCAAACCAAGTCTATCCAGTTTCATCCCTGCTTCTTGGCTTTATATCCTCCATTTGTGTTGTTCAGGTGCTCCAAGGAAATGACACAATTGTGGCCCACTGGCTCTTTTGCTTCTCTTGCCCATCCTTCTGTAAGAGATGTGTCTGCCTTAAGGCGTGTGTAGGGAGGCAGAGTGAGGAAAGGCAGGAAGGCTGTCTTTTCTGTGGAAGTAGAATTGGATAATTCCTGTTTCCATTCTGAATCAAACCTCAGTGACTGTTATGGTTTTGAATTTGTTCAAATGTAAGGGTTGTGGTGGCTCATTTCAGTCTGTATATCTCATGTACTCAGACACAATTCTGTACTGCTTTAGATTGGCAAAAATAATGATGGTGTATGCTGCATTCTCTTTAGTCCATCTGGTGTGAGACTGGGATGTTTAATGCCTCACATTTATCTCACTCATAACTACAAACATGCTTCCAGCTGGCTAGTTTATCTCTCATGGTGATTTCACAGGACGTTTGTTAGGAATGGGGTCAGAGTCCGTGTTTATAATTTATTTCCTCTTCAGTTGTTTGCTTAGCTATCCTCATGCTGTAATTCTATTCAAAAGAGAGATTTTCGTGACTGAATAGTATTTTCTTCTATGCTGAGCTCCCCTGATAGCAAGAATTAAGTTCTAAAGGAAGCAGGTGGTTGGATTTTAAGCTGTGCCTAGAACTCACAATTGTGATTTTCTCTTTGTTTTTCCAAAATAAGTAAAACATTTAATTTTTACTTAATACATTAAGAATCTAGTAGCATACCTCGTACATATCCATGGTTCCTACAGAATTCTGTGGGAAACTTGCTAGAGAAGAAATGAATTGTCTTACCAAAATCCTTCTTCATGCACAATTAAAATGGCATTATTTTGCCCAATGTGCTCAAGTTGCTGCTGACTTGGCTCTGCAGTCCCTGTATTCCTGCTGTCAGCAGTAGGCTCCATAGGCTTGTGGAGGGCTCATCCTTATGGGCATGCTGTGGCCTTGCCTGCACTGGATTTATTCCCCAGTCACTGCTGTAGTGGAGAGCTGAGGCTGAGCAGTTTGCCTTTGCACTGTTGTAGTAGTTCACTGATTTCTCAGTTAACAAGTCAATTAAAAATGGAGACAGATCACAGAATGGCAAGTCTAATTTTCAACCAGTTCTGTGAAAGTTTGTATTCTTTTTAGGAGCCAGTTGAAAATGTGTAAAGACTTGTGTTCTTATGAATTGTATGTTGCTTATTGACAGCACCATGCTATCCAAAGAAAAGCCCATGGAGCAAGGACATGACATGCTATGCCTGTTACTGGACTATTAATGCCTTTTTTTGGCTTGGATTTATTAGCTACAGTTTTGGAGGGAGGACGGGACACCCTTTACACCTTCAGTTCTTCCTGTGCTGTTGCAGCTTTGAGAGCTTACCTTGTTCCTTGTCTGGAGCACCCACAGCAGTGGGTGTGCATTTTCCACCTTTCTCCCTCGCCCTCCACCACTTCCCTTTGCAGTCGTGAAATCTGCATTAGGTACAGCAACAAATTGGTTGCTCTGTAAATAGACATCCAGATGGTCTAAGGCAACTGTTTTGTATTAAACACTGTTTGTGCCTGGTAATTATGGATCAGTTGTTATCAAATTTGCCAGGCTAGGACGAGAATTATACTGCTGGTTACAGTATCTACATTAAGCTTCAAATGATCCTTAACTCTGGAAATCTTGCCTCTGTGTATGCCCTGTCCCTCCTTACAGCATAATTCTTGTCATTGTCACTATGCAGTATCTCTTTACACAGGGCTCTGTTGCTGAATTGTTACTAAACAAAAGGATATTCTAGCCATCCCCTCTTTTACTTACAACTTCTTATTTGTTTTGCAGACAAAGGTAGTCCCAGTTTGAAACTGAATTAGCTGTTACTCTGCCATCGAAAGCCAATATGCTTTTTAGGTATAGTGTGCCACTATCCTGGCAAGTGCAGTTTGAGTATGTTAACTACTTCACAGATTTGTCTTTTATTATACTCCACAGTTTAAAGTTGCTTTTAATTTCTGAGATTTACAAGGACCATTTCATTGTGTCAACATAACGATTGAAGACATTCACATTATGCTTTTCCAAAAAAATTTGACAGTCTGGATTTCAGAAGTGAAAAAAAAATTAAACTTATCTTTTAAATCACATCTTTTTGTTTCAAAACAAGTAAGACAAATATTAATTGCTTTTGTCAAGAACAGTTTACATACAGTTTCATAGATGGACCTTGTCTGCTCAAAGTTGACACAAGTCATGAATTCCTTTTCACCGCTTCAGTTTAAACTCTATCATGTCTTATGAAAGAGTGGTGCAAGACTGTCTGCTGATGCATTTCTCACTAAAGCATGGAATATACAAGAAGAGAAGAGCAGCTGTATTTTTCTTGTGTCATTGAAATGATACCAACTACATTTGATGAGAGGAAAAATGGCTTTACTGTAAATAGGTTAATTAATGGAGGTTTTGCAGCAGCCTTTGTTAAATTGGGTTTATTTCCATGGCAACACTTTCTGCTTCCCGGATAACTTTGTTTCAGTAACTGTAAGACTGAAGTGAGTGGAAGATAGGCCTTTCTATGTGATCTTAAGTGGGCAACTACAATAAATTTCCATATCATGAACAGATAAATATAGGCACTTAGACTTGTTGTGTAGGGAATGTAATGTTTCAGGTTGCTGAGAACCAAATGTCAGCAAAAGTAAACACATGATTGAGAGTGATCCTGTTGATAGTGCCAGTTCATCCAGACTAAAAGCACATACAGAATCCCAGCTGCAGGGAACAGAACACAGAGCTCTTTTGTTTTCTTTCTTTCTGCTGTGAATTTTTATTGTGTTTAGGAGCGGGACTAGAGCTAGGTACCTCTTGATCTATTCTATAAAAACCCCTCTTGCTCCTGTTTCTGCTTCAAATTTGATGTTGGCTACCATGCAGTTGGAAGGCCTAGGGAGACGTTTACCAGGATACAGTTTATTTAGGAGATATGTCATGTATGGGTTAGTGGTTTACTTTGTTATCTGAAAACATGGTAGTAATCCAGTTTGAATGCAAAACACTGGGTTGTGTGAGGCTCTAAGAACTGCCACTCAGGGTTGGTTACAATTTTTTCTCTTTTTGTTTCCCGAACAGCAAAATAAAATCTGGATCTTTTTCACATATATCTTTCTTCAGAAACCTGTAATGTAGTGTGTCTTACAACAATGTATGTGCTAAGTCTTGATTTTTTTTTTTTTTTTTTTTTTGGTAAATGGTTAAAACTGTGGTCAGAGTTGACTCAGCTTGAGTAGATTAGTTATCGCTTGTGTTAATATTTAATGGTGTGGTACCAGGCTGTACCGAGTTCCTTTCGAAACACTCCCATATTGTTTTGAGAGATAATGCATTTCCTGCATTAACACCAGGAATCTGGGATGAAGCAGGCTGTGTGACCTCAAAGGTGTACTGCTATCTTTGTGTAAGGGCTGCAATGGGCCCTAACATTCAGTCCTAGAGCCTAATTCCAGTCTTATTCATAGTGATTAGCAAAAAGCTAAAAATAGATTGAGGGGAAAAAATGGAAATCAGTCTAGTTAGTTCTCTGTATCTCATTGTGAAAAATATATTGAGCCTTTTGAAGATGGTCCAAGGCCAGGGGATTGTGGCAGCTCTAAAGAGTTCATGCTTCCTTTCTTGTCTGCTCCTTAAGCTGTCTTTCCCACCACCTCCTTTTATTGGCAGTGCCCAGGTCAGCTGCACCCTGAGATGGGCTTCATTCTGCTGCCACTCTTTCTGGCCGTGGCTCTGCCCCAGCAGCTGCCTCGTGGCCGTGCCCGTGTCCCTGCGTGGCACAGTGTCCCCTCTGCCAGGGACACACAGGACAGTGCTCCAGGAACAGGGCTCTGCAAAACACCACCACCATGTACAGACTTGTCCTTTAGTTAAGCCTCTCTAATTTTTCCCCCTGCTCCCTTTGGTGTGTTTTTGGTACTCCACGAGAGGACAGAGGCATGTTTTTGGCAGGGAGGATGCTCTGGCTGCCCCTGCAAGGCTCGAGTGCCCGTGGCCTGGGTTGGCAGAGCTGGGGCTCCTCACCTGTGTCCACCTGGCCCTTCCAGCAGCACCGAGGGGAGGGGGCCTGGCCTTGGCCCTTGGCGGCAGAGCCTTTCCCCTGGGCACAGCACTGATGGGCTGGAAAGGAGCGATTCCTGTTTCCACCCCGGGCTCATTTTCATCCCTGTTAATTCTGTGATACAGTCCAAGCAAGGCACAGGAATGCCAGGACCATTAGAATGCAGAAGCAGGAGTGTATAGCTGCAAGTAGAGAATGGCACTGAACCTCCAGCAACAATTTTCAGTTAGATCAGTTTAAGTCAATTGTTTTAATTGCATCTTGAGACTGTGAAGCTAATTTGTGGTATTGGGCACCCTCCTGAAATGACATTAGTAAGTAGTCAGTAACACTAAGTTTTATGGATATCTATTTTCGTTAAGGCAACTTTTTCCAATCCTATTCACTTAGCCTCTGTGAGTTCAAGATAAAACAAGGCAATGCTGGCTGCAGCTTGTTCTGTTCAGGTGCTCTGAATCTGGCTTGATTAACGAGATCCTTAGTCAGGAGGATGTTTCTGTCCCTGATAGAATTCAGCTCCTTTAAAGTGAGTGTGAATGGGACCCAGGAGGATATAGGGAGTTTGCTGTTGGGGACTGCAGTGGTGGGCTGGGTGCACCCAGCTCTTGTTGACAAGAGAAATCCCTGGATATATTCAGTGCAAATTGTTTGTTTAAATTCTTTTTGAGGTGTGTCTCTGTTTCAGTTTTCACTTGTGGGCTACCAGCAGTCTGGGGTGATTTTAGGAGTTAAGAACGGGCTTACATATGTGGCAC
Organism: Lophotriccus pileatus; assembly: GCA_035583135.1. NCBI lineage: Eukaryota > Metazoa > Chordata > Aves > Passeriformes > Tyrannidae > Lophotriccus > Lophotriccus pileatus. The sequence continues at coordinate 125,089 of JAWWES010000011.1, read as the reverse complement.
TAATAGTCTGCTTTAACAGTGTCTTTTTTCTGAATTGATTTTATTGCTGTATGTTTGTCAACCTGTTGGTAGCTAATCCTTACATAATTTAGAGCAAATTTAACCAGGTATCTTGCCCTTCTGGAGTGGGGGTTAAAAATTTTTTAAAATGGTGAATGTATTTCAAACCCTCAGTATAGTTTACAGTTTGGTTATAGCAAAGTAGATTCTTTTAGATCATCAGCAGCATGTGTCATATGTGTCCAGGTTGTGCTTCAGTGCCTGACAGGATTCTCCTTGGCTCCTCTGATGGTCATTACTGTCTGACCTCGTCCAAGGGCTTCAGCTGTTGTCACACCCTTGCCTTTTTGAGTAAAAGTATGGGAACTCTTGCAACATACTTACCAATACTAACTGAAAGCTACCTGATTTGCTACATTAAGTGTCCTGTTAATACAGTGAAGTCTTTATTACCAGTTTCATCTTTGTATTCTGCTGTTTTTACTGACCTAGTCTCTTTAATTAGAGTGTAGAGCTCATCCTGTGAGTTTGAAATGTGCTAAGCCCTTTTATCTCATGTACATGAGATAAAATTGCCATTTCTTCAGCATTCAAGAGCAGGAGAAGTTCTGGCTGGATAGCTGTTTCAGAGCCACAGGTAGAGAGGTTGTTTGCAGGTAGAACCAGTTGCTCCCAGACACAGCAGATCTGCACTTTGATTTTGTCAAAACTCTGGCTTTTCAATGGCATGCTTTTCTTATTTTTTTGTCTGTCTTCAAATTGAAGTCACTGAGGCACATGGTTTTTTCTATTTCTGATTTCTATATAGGCAACAGAGTAAGGGACCTAAAATTCAAGGTGCTGAAAGTTGCAATACATTAGTTGAGAATTAGTGGAGTTTGATGTGTGAACTGCAACTTTCACCATGAACAGCAATTGCAGTGGTTGTATGTTTTTCCAAAAAATGGATTTAGCCCTCATGCAGAGACCTTCCTCTGCAGTTAGTGGTGTTATGAACTGCTTGGTACTTAGTCTAGCTCGGCATCCCTTCACTGTTTCTGTGCAGTCCCTGTGCTGTGGTGCTCACACAGGAGCATTCTGTTTTCTCCCTGAAAACGCTGTGCTTCTGGCCTGATGCTTTTCAGGACAAGTTCAAGGTGGTTGCTTTCTGTCTGAAGCTTTGACTCGTCACATGACATTGTGTATCTGCTCTGACTTCCTTGTGGAGCCCACAGAAGTCACCGAGAGATTCAAGTGCTTATTCAGCTATGCAGTGCAGGAATGCATTGGGCTGTGCTTTTTAGGTTCAAATGATGAGAAATTTGCTAGTGTTGGTGGTCTGTACGCAGTGGTTATTTTCCACTTCAAAATGAGAGATCATCTTCATACTGCTTCCTTAGTGGTGGTGCATTTGGGTGAGATTCATAACGAAGTGGAGGCAGCTGTTTTCACCACTTTTGCTAGTCTTTAAAAAGTAACAAATATGGGAGTGTTAAGATAAAGACTTTTAAAGAAGTGATCTCTGGGTTTTTGAGTGTTCCAATCGTTATCCCTGACAATATGCATTTCTGTCATTACAATGTAGTAACAGTAATGAGAAAAAAAAAAAAAAAAACACAAAAAAATTAGAGTAATACTTTTAGTTCTACGTAATATTCTGGGCCACATGATACACACAGAGTTTGCTCCCAAGTTATTTTTCAGTTGGAATAATTCTATTTCAAAGGTGTAGATATGATCATACATATATAGGTATGCCTTGTAAGAATTATGCTTGGAAAAGTGAAAGTGCATTTTTAGTTTCTTGCTGACTGGATATTTGAGTTTTGCCTAGTTGTACTTTCTAATGTTCCTCATGCTTCTGAAATCTTGAATAGTTCTGTTTTATAGTGAAGCTGTATAATGATAGTAGGGGTTGCAAGAAGTGTAGGAAAAGGGAAGGATTTCATTAGAGGCTGTTGCTTGTCTTGTCTTTAGCAGGCAGGTCAGCACACTCTGCACACCTGCCTCTTAGACACGGTATCCTGGTACACAAGGACAAGTGTTCCGCCTGTTCCAGGGCTTGCAGGAAAATGTTATTACTCGCTCATTCGGTGACACGCCCATTGCTCACTAAGAGATATTTTTAGAAAGAAGCAGAAGTCCACAGCATGGCTTACGGAGACTTTTCTGAAATACTTGACTGCATGCACACCCATGCCTGTAGCCTTTGCTCAAGGAAACTTTTTAATTACGTCCATGGCAGCTGTGTCCAAGTTGAACAACAGAGGACAGACTCTTGGGTGTAATGGGCAGGTGAATGTACTATTTTCAAAGCAGGAAAATTCCTGTGCTGTGCAATACTAAAACCAAAACATCCAGGTATATAGCAGCTCTGGGAGCAAACATAAAGCTTCACTGAATTCTTGTAGACTTAGCAAAATAATTTTGGTTGGCTTGGTGTCAGGGTGATGTATGCTGGAAGATGGATGGGAAGCACTTGGTCTGCCGTGGTCTGTGGTGAGACCTGCGAAGCACCTTGGAACTGGCACTGACTTCCAGCAGCTGCTGGGATCCCTGTGCTGGAGCTGTGGCTACCTTGAAGAAGGGAGAGGGAATTCCTCTGAGAATTCCTGGAAGAAATCCACTGGGAATTCCTGGAAGAAATCCACTGGGATGGATTTAGCTGAGTACATTGTTGGCCAGGAGGAGGAGGAGTGGCCATGCCTCGATCCGGTCAAAAGAAAGAGAAGAGTTTTGGAGATTGTGGCAAATCAGTGTACAGAGGTACCCTGTGGAGCAATCATCACTGCTTTTGGGACACAGATGTGGAAAGAGTTGCGGTGCCCATTAACCCCTAACAGCAGATTATTAAAATGCCTCCCCAACCTGAGGAAAGTTGCAGGCCTTTGTCAACCTGACAACATGTTAAACCACATTTGTTGTTCCATGTCAAACCCCGTATCAGCAGACAGGTCATGCTGGTCGTGCTGCCCTCTTAAGTGCAACCTGAAATAGCAGAAGGCTTTAGAGGCTCCTGGCTGCAGCAGAGCAGTGGCAGCAGTGGCCCAAGGAGCTGCTCCCGGCGCTCAGGACCAGGGTGGCAGCTGTCGCCCAAAGCAGAGGTTCAGATACAAGTATATTTGGCAGGATTTCCAGGGTCCTTTGCTTCCACTGATGTCCTCTTATGAGCAAGCAAGATTGGCTTTTTTCTTTGACAGGTAGCTTGAAGGCAAAACCCAGCTTTTCATACTTTTTACGTGTTTCTCACAAGCCCTTTTGACTGTTACATGTTAAGTAACTTTCAGCTGCATTATGAAAAATGCCCTTCTGTAATTTACCTGCAATTGAAATCTTTTCTGTGTGAAGGAGCAAGACTTCCCCCTGTGTGGCAATAATGACACTATTAGCACACTCTTGCATTGGATTGGACAGCAAATAAGGTTCCTGTTGCAGAGCACTGTGCTAATTTGTAATGCTTATATCGTATTCTAAAAGACTGAGTTAGAGAAGTGGGGAAAGACTGTTGAGAGTTTGTGTTATGAAGAAATATCTTTACCCTTTGTTGGCTTTAATATAAATTTTTAATAATGCTTTTTGTTGTTTAAAGGAGAGAGAAAAAGCTTTTTTACCTCCCTGTAATGTGTGAATATTTGGGACATGCCTGCAAGTGGAAAAAGAATACAGCTTTGACCCTAAACATTTTGGAGAACTCTAATGTTAAAGGTATGGCTTTTATATCTAGTAAGAGATTTCAGAAGCATGTGTTTGTTTTTCAAGTCTGACCAACTCTGAAAGTCTGACTCAGAGATAAAAGAATAACACCATAAAAATTTACAGCCATTTGCAGTTCAGAAGTCTCCCTTGATGCCTGTCAAAGACAAGACTTCAAGTAAACTCTACAATGAATAGTTTTCTATTATTAATCAAAGTGTGATTTTATTGGAGAGAGGTTCTTAGTATGGAGCTGTTTTCATTTTCGTACTGAAAATATTATGTTTTGCAAACTACAATATAAACTTCAAAGAAAATCTCCATTATCATTTAACTGATTTTTATAAACAACTTTCTACCATTTCAGAATTTCTCATTGCTGAGCACTGCACAATGAACAGAATGGTGAAATGAATACTTTGAGTTGTGTGACTGATGTGTGGGTGCACAGAGCTCGTTACTCTGCAGTAACACAGCACACATTCCACTGTCTGTTAAATCCAGTGCAGTTGTCCCTTCGCTGCTGCTGCTGCTTTCAGGATCACAGCACAGCTGACCCTGCGTGTGCTGGCTGAGGCTGTGGAACTCGGCTTCACTGGTGCAATCTCAGGCTGTGCTGACCTGCCAAAGGTTGGGCACCCAGGAAACCAGCCTGCCCAGAGCAGATGCTAAGGAGTGTTCTCAGCTGATTAACTTTTAAAAATACCTTCACTTCCCTTGCATGCTCTGTAGTATGAGGAGAAATTCTGTCACTGAAGATTTTAATCTGCCTCTGGACATACAATGGTTTTAAGACTTCTCTCAATTATTTACTTTGAAGTGGGTCTCTGTAAAATAATTTGACTCAAAAATCATTTGTTGTTATAACATTAACTCTAAGGTTTTTATAACATTAGTCCAAGTATACCCATGTGCTACTTAAAAAAAAAAAAAAGTAACTGGAAAAAAGCAAATAACAACTGATAAAGTAGTAAAGAAATAAAGACCTATTAGAAACAACTAGTCTGCAGATTTTAAATCAACTAAAAAGTATAGAAATGGAAGAGGTGCACTGATGTCTTAACCAAATTTTAAGCAAAAGGCTTGAAAGTGTTCAATTAAAAAATGACTGCATAATGACTACATGATATTTTCCTCTTGCCTTACCGTAACACTAAAATTTTGCTTGGATAGTCATAGACCAGTAAAACATGAGAAAAAATTGGCTTAAACCTGAGCTCTCAGTCAGCGTGATCAGAAAAGCAAATGGCTGCTGTGGCACAGCCTCTGGATCTGCAGGTGCCTCTTGGCAGCTGCTTTGCTCAGTACCAAGAGCATCCCACCTGCCTTCTGTCCCTTGGGCAGAGGGGAGAGGAGGGGACCTGCCTTCAACCAGAGATGACTGCAGCTCTCCCCAGAGCTCCTCTGCTTTCTGGGGCACGTGTTCAGGCCCAGAATTTCTGTCCCCAGCTGAGAGCTCAGCATCACAGGAACTGTACCAGTGTGTGTGGAGCAGAGCATGGAACGTTGACCCTGCTAATTGAAGCTCTCCAAATCCCCTCCCTGTGGCTCTGCTTCCCAACCAGCCAGCTGTCAGCATTGGTCTGTCTATTTAATGGTTTTGCTGCAGTAGTGTGTTTGAAGGGCAGAAATGAAATACTGGAGGCTGATGGGGTTTGCAGTCAGGTTCCAATTCAGTAAGGTCCATGCCTAATAAGATCTTGGAGCTAAAAGTCATCTTAATGTTTTGTACAGTGACAATCTTACTGAAGGAACATAAGAAAATCCATAAGCACAGTGCAGAGGTAGAAATTCCCATGTGTGTAAGTACCAGGCTGTGTTAGTCTGGTTTTGTGTACTTTAGATAGATGTGTTTACTTTAATTTATTGGCAGGATTGTGTTTGAACTTAACCAATTACTAGTTATAAAGTTGAAACGTCTTATGGATATAGGCATTACATGGCTATAAGAGGACTTTGGCTCCATCCAGTACTTTGTCTTTAGTATGCTAACATCTATCATTTCAAAGTGTCCAGCTAAAGCTTGGTGTGTCTCAGCTGTATCAGATTGTCATAGAATCATGGAATCATTTAGGTTGGAAAAGCCCTCTCAGAGCGCTGAGTCCAAGCACTGCCAAGTTCCCCCAGCACTGCCCAGGCCACGACTAACCCGTGTCTCCAAGTCCCACACCCACACAGCTTTGAAACCCCTTCGTGGGTGGGGACCCCACCACTGCCCCAGGCAGCCTGTGCTGGAGCTGGACAAACCAGCTGATGACATTTTTCCTAATATCTCATCTAAACCTCCCTTGACACAATTTGAGGCCACTTCCTCGTGGTTTATACCACCAACCTAGAGCTACTCCCCTTAAATTTTCTCCCGTTTTGTACGAGTGTGAAGCATCTAGCCTAACACAGCCTTTTGCTTTACTAAAGTGAGTATAGATTAGGATCCTATTTTTGTCACTTGCCTATATGAATATACTCTCTGGTTCCAATAGGACAGTTAAAAAGATGGGATGAGTTACATCTTGTAGATATATAGTGGTTTACTTTTAATTGAGACAGCATTTTTACGGGTGCTAAGTTTTATTTTCTGCATTTCAGAGCAGTAGAAAATCTAATTCTGACAATGTCTTCCCATTAGAACTGAGATGATTTACTTTACTATGGTGGGTCCTCAAGGCAGTGCCTGCTCTCTACTCCAGCGCAAGTACACGGGCTTTGGAACAGGATTGGTTCCAGATGACTGAGGACTTACACTGCAAGTGAGGAAGTACTTTCCAATATAATGTGTTCTAGGATGTGTGAAGACTCTTTAAGAGGATGATCAGACAGTCCAAGCTCTACTACTCCTGCAGGACAAGGCAGTCAATTTTCATATTTTTTAATATACGTGTTTTCTGTTCTTGTTAAGCTCTGCCTCACTAAAGGAAATCATTTTTGTTTCACACAAAGACTTCTCTGTGCAACAGAAGTGGAGTTCCAGCCTCTTCTGCCTGTGTTTTTGTTCTGCAGAGCAGATGTGGGATTCCAGAACAGGACAGACTGCCAAACGTGGTCCAGGAGGTGAGGATGCTGCACATCTTCACCAGCCTCAGCAGGTCAGCCTCGTGTCCGTGCACAACTGTGCAAACGCAGCGTTGGTGAAGAATTCTTGGGGTGGTCACAGTTGAGCCTTTTTTCTTTAACGCAAAAAGAGATAGAAGTGTCTCCCATGACCTCTAAGCTGCTGTGACACCCTTATCACTCAGATAAAGGGGCTCCATTAGCAGTGCAAGGTTCCACAGCCCTGACAGCTGTGTACCCTGTAACCCCTACGTATAGAACTCTTATCTGTAACCAGCGGTGATTACTTCTCTTCTTGCTCTTTGGAAACGTAATTTACCATGTTAAGAAAGACCTTTGAGTTCTTTGTAAAATGAGCTTGTAAGCTCTAAATCTTCATTCTATTTTGACAGAGAAGTAGAAATGTCTTTTGTTTCTTGGATTACTGTTTTATAATCTTAAATAATTAAAACCAAAATCCAAATTCTGCCTTGGCAACATTTATTCATTCAGAATCCCAGAATTATCAAGACTGAGTTACTAATGATAGACTTTAATAGAATCTTGTTTTTTATGTTACTTAGCAACATACTGTTTAGGCACTTGTTGTGGTTTAACCCCAGCTGACAGCTCAGCCCCACGCAGCCACTCGCTCACTTTCCCCTTGATGGAGTGGGGGAGACAGTCAGAAGGGTAAGAGTGAGAAAACTCATGAGTTGAGATAAGAACAGTTTAATAATTACAGTAGTAATAATAAATTGTAATGAAAATTGGATGGACACTCATTTCTGTTGTGATAATCTTCTTACATTCATTGCAGGTTAATCATAGGCTGGATTAATCAGCAACCCACTTAGAAAGTCTGCATATGAAAAATGCTGTAATGGCTTTGTAATTGTAATGGTTTCTCAGGACACATCTTAATTTTCCTTAAGCCCTTTCTATGCCCCTAAGTAGTATTCCTTCAGTAAGCTCTATGTCTCCGCTTTAGGGCTGAGTGTAATTGATCAAAATTCTGGGAATCAATGGAGAGTTAACACAGAAAACACCAAGGTGTTTTGCCTGACAAGCAAGTGCTACTGTTGATGTGGCTGCAGTTTCCTCAGACAGTGCCTGCCTTTTTGGAGGAAAGTACCCTGTGACTTAGCACAGACAGTAGGGAAGGGCTATGGTGTTTTGGTTTTTCAGGGTTTTTTTTTTGTCCTTACCTTTAGTGGAAACTTCCAATATTTTTTTGTTTCTTCTGACTTTGTGCTTATGGAGAGCAAAGAGTGGGACTACTTGTCTGCTATGAAGATCTGTAAAAGAAGAAAGCTGTTTTACTTCCCTTTTTAACTTACCATTTATAAATCTCTTCTTGGAAGAGCTCTCTTTGGAACCAGTACCCGACCCAAATCTGTCTCTGCCAAAACCTTCATGGTTTGACTTGGAGGGCATGATGCCTGTTCCTGTTCCTGCAGAGTACCTGTGCCTCCAGGGCTGCTGCTGAGCATTGTTGTCTCCTGCCCTGGGCAGGTGCCTGTCACCTGAAAACAGTATTTCAGGAGCTGCTATGGGAGATCTGAGAGTCAGAGGTCACGGGAGGCAGCGGCGCACGAGCGAGCACAGCCGACTGTTCAGTCACAGTCTGATTCTCACTAGAGGGAGCTGATGGAATTCGTGGGACTCTGCATGTTCTGAGCATTGGCAGAAAGGCCCGTGGGCAGGACCCGAGCCCAGAGGAGATGGCTGTGTAGGGAATGCTGCTCTGGAGTGAACACGTCTATGGTTCTGCAGCATTAACTTCTGTGTTTTGATGCACGAGTGACGCGACTACTTTTGGCTGTAGTTATAGTACAAAGGAAAACTCCTAATTCAGGAATTTGGTCTTTCCCCACCCTCCAAGCCTGTTGCAGTTCATTAGAATGGCAGCACATCTTTGAGTCTGAAGGACCTTGTGAAAGGGGCAGCCGCAGTAAAGCGCCGTATCCAGTACAGGCCCCATACGGCAAACACGTGTTTGGAGGCTGACACAGAATAGCCTCAGTTATGTTGTTCCAGTGTCTTACCTTAAAAAAAAGACTAACAATTAATTAACTCTTAATCAGCATTAAATGGTATTCTGTTTTTCTCTGTTAAATGTTGCTCAACTGAAAAGGGATCTCCTGTGATCTGATTTATTCTTTAACCATAGTTTTTAATTGTGTGCATATTGAGTGTATATTGTTAAGTGGACTTCAGAGTCCTAACTTAAATGATGATAGCAAAGGTTGATGGAAGGGTAGGACTGAAGTTTAGGAAATGATCTTTCAAGAGTCTTGTGGTCATGTCTGATTTGCTTTTCTGATTGTGATTCAACTACTACCAATACTGAGTGTGTTGGTTTTCTGTTTTCTTCCTTTTTTTTTTGAGCCTGAAGATCTAAAATACATGGTATGATAGGTGTTTAATGACTTACCATAAAAACCAAAGACATAATCGTGGTATTTTTTGTTCCATGTTCTCAGTTGGCTGTCTTTTACTGGGTGCCTGGTTTGTGCAGGTTGCTGCAGGGGGTGGGAGACACCAGTGGCACACAGAGAGTCTGAAGACTGTTCATGCTGGGCTGTGCAGAGATCGTGGGCTGAGCTAATGCCAATTTTCTAATCCATACAGCCATTGCAAACACACACTGTAGAGCAGAGGATGCTTATGATGATGCAGTCATGGTAATGCCTCATGCTTGTTTAATTTTTGCAAGAATGTCACACTTTTAGGGATAGACTAGAAATAGAAAATGCAAACCTATGTGTAAATAGTACAGTACAAGGGAAACAAACTTTTATTGGGTATTTTTCATGGCCAAGGTTTTGCCCACAGGCTGTGGCAGAAGTAGAAACAGGATTTGTTTGTCCTATGTCCTACTTTTATCGTCATGACACTGTTGTAAGAATTAATGAATGCAGGCTACAGCATGGTTTTTGTATGTCACCAGAAAACAGTTTTTGAAGTGGTTTATTTGATCATGGCATTGCAAGGCTATGGTCAGTAACAGTTGTCCTTAAGTAAGGTTTATGGGTTCTTCTTTAGAGGAAGGAATTTCTGTATACTCATTTAGTTGTACCTCTGCCCTGATTGTAAGCTTTTGAGTCTCCAGACTGGTTGGTTAAATGTCAAAAGTACTCTTGTTGCATCATTGCTGACTCCTTCTTAGGACAGCATTATTATTAATAAATTAAATCTTCTCTGTATGTGTCAGTGTGTGTTGCTGCATAGAAGTGTGAGCACTCACTCCAAGATGACTTCTATGGTTCAGATGAGTTTTCTCTCTCAGAGTGGTGGCAGAGATAGCAAGCCAGCACATGCATGTATGTTACAGCTGTGTAAGGAACAATTGCTCTCATGTGCTCGTGGCAACAGGTGGTTGCTCGTACTCATTGTTAGCTCATTAGTTCATCTGAGGCACTGTGATGTAATTAATAAAAGTAATCTAGAAACTCTCTTCTGTCTGTGGCCAGGAGACCATAGGCACCAAGGACTTCATGGGGAGCAGTGTCCTCTTGTGACTGCCCAGGTTGAGTTTGCCAGCCAGCGAGCATTTGGGAGGTGGCAAGGACAGTCACGGCTACAGCATAGTGTTTTTGTGGAAAATGGCTGGAAAACTGGGGTGATGCATCACTTGGACATGGAGAAATGGATGGGTCAAAGGTAGTCAGGGCTGTTCTAAGGTCGCCAAAGCTCTGTCTGCTCAGCTGGCCATGAGCCTGCCCTTAGATTGGCCAACAGGTGACTGCACATTGCCAGTACTTTCCCAGCAGTTGTCTGAGCTAGTATTGGCCTCCGTGAGCAGCCACCTACTAAACAGTGAAAGAAAGATGAGAATGGCTTACAAGGGAATACAAGTGGCAATTCATAACCTGTGTCAATACACACTGTGTTGCCCAGTCTTTCCAAATGCATCAGTGCAGCCCGTGTCGTTATGGCTGTGTCTCATCTGCAGATGCTCTACAGTTACCACACCCCGTCGGTGCTTTCACAAGAAGCACTGCCCTCCATTAACCTTTTCCAGATGGTGGGTGGGACCAGAAGTTCTGCAAGAAAAGTTAAATATTGAGCCTTTCTTGTAAAAGCTGTAGCATAAGGTGTCCAAACGGCAGTGGTGTTAGTGAAGTCCCCTTGATTCACATCTGACCAGGTTTTAAAATGTAAAAAAAATGGTATTTGCTTCAAGGCTTTTTATTTGTTTTTCTCTTTACGTAGTTTTCAAAGCAATTGGAAGATGTCATGTATCTGTTTCAGCTGTGTCTCTTGACTGGCTGTTTTGCCTTCTAGCAAGCTGTGGCTGGGGGTGGCTATAAGGCAGTGTGAAGCAGTAGGACTGACCATTTGGAGTGTTAGAAGAAACTATTGGGAACAAGAATGTTACGTTTTTCAGCAGAGCGACATCTTTCTTTCCATTTTTCTGGCATCTTTAAGTCAGGAGCTTGCTTATATTTGATTGGAAAACACCGATGCAGATGTTTTGCCCTTTAGTTATAAGGAATGAGAACCTGTTCAGGTGCTGAAACAGTAAAAGAAAAAAGTCAACAACAAATCACTGAGTTGGGGAGGATTAACAAGCTCAGCGCTGGGGACCTGGCATAGCTGAGCTATAGAACCCTGATTTCCAGGAAGGGAAGAGCAGCCAGGCTGTGCTGACAGTGTGCCAGAGGGCTGAGGAGAGAGGGTTCTGTGGCACCCGCAGCGCACAGGGGTCTGACAGCAGAAATGTGCAGCGCGTTCAAACGCAGCAGCTCAGAGTCCAGCTGGGGAGACTGAGCCCGGTGTGCTTGGCCCTGTTCCTGCTCGTGCTGTCTGGTGTGACGGGGCTGGGGCACTCTGTCCGCTTTGACACTTACTTTGCAGATAGTCTTCACCCCTGCACTGCTTGACTTGCTCTTTAGTAGAGGGATGAAGGTGTTCCCAGGGTTACTGTTGGCACTAAAATATATTAATGGAGTCCAGGGATCAACTTTTTTTGTGTGGCACTTTTCTTTGCTGTTGCAGCTCAATTTCTTCTGTTGATTATGATGAAATCCCTTTGGGAATCTCGTTCAGGGTGGAGGTACTAGATGTGGTTGTAATTTACTTTTGTAGGAGAAATATGATGCTTCCCAATTTTATTTTTCTTGATAAAATTCCATGGTCTTGTGGGGTTTGGGTAGGGGTTTTTTGATAGTCTTTGATAAACTGCTTCTCTTTACAATAGGTAAACTTAGGACATGTCCAAAAATATAGCAAGTGTTTCCAATGCACTGTTGAGCTGGAGAAAGTAATTTTTGTTATTCCTGTTGGGCTGGTTGAGGAGCAGATACAGAAAGCTGGAGAATATTCAACTTTTCAGAGCTTAAATGTAGAGAGCTCTTCTACTGTTTTTGAGATCTTCTGCTTATTGGCATCAGGAAACTAGTTTCTTTCTAACACCTCCATTTTGTGAAAGAAGTAGACTTCTCTCTTCCTGCTGCATTAGAAGAGCCAAAGCAACAAGGACTACTGAGGTGGGGGTTTTGCTTTATAAAGGGACTGCTGGATCCCTCCATGTGAAAATAGCCTTGGTATCAGATACCTCAATAATTGGACAAAGAATCTAAGTTTAGCCACTTCTCTGCATGAAGAGTTAGTGTCCTGCCCTATGCAGCACTGTTTGCTGACAGACTTTAACCTGCAGAGTTGATGACTTGGGGACACAAACCAGGTGCTGTGATTGTTTATGAACCATCTTATCCTGCCAGGGAAGGATGTGGAAATCTTTGGCAACGCTCCTACCTGCTGGACCTTAGAGTGTGCTATCAAAATTGCTTCACTGCCCCTTTGATGATCTTGTCATTCCTGTAGCACACTGCTATAGGTGCTTCTAAGCCAGAGCTGAGGGCTGGACCTAAGGTCTAAACTTGGACCTAGGGTCTGGACTTTTACTGTCTTTAATAACACCGGGTGCTGCATTTTAATGCATGTTCTTTGTCTGTAGTAGGCGTCAGAGCTACAGAAATTGTCCGGTGAGAGAGAAGCAGTGGAGCTTCCCATGGGCTGTGGGAAGCACGTGTGAGGGAGCACGCAGGTATCTCACCTCTCCAAGTGCAAACACTGTGGTTCTTGTATCAAAGACTCAAAACCCAATTCTGGTTTTGTTTACACCAGTGTAAACTCAGATGGTGCTGCAGCATGTCACAGGCTACCGTTTGGGCCCTGCTCTTTCTCGGGTCTGTGAGTACATTTCATAGTTTAAAGCCCAATATGCCCACGATGCATCCCAAAAATCCACTGCTGCTCAATTTACCAAGCAGTAAAATTAGGATTTATGAAGCAAACAGGCCCACAAAGTAAAAACCTCAAGATTTTTGTAATCTATGTGAACTACTGTTGTATTGTTGGAGGACTGTTGGTTCTAACTGCAGCCTGCAATGCCTCATATGCTTTATTTTAAATATAGGAAGTTCTTGATTATGTAAAATTTTATTTCAATCAAGTGTTCAGAAAACCATTATGTAAGTTATAAATAGAATAGTTTTTAAATCTATGTCCTACCACATCTGTATGGTGTGGTTGTTGAGGTGGGGGGAAGGGTATAGGGTGGTGGGTTTTGTGGAGGAGTGGTTTGGGTTTTTTTAGTGTAACACAATAAAAGGACTTTTCAGTTGAGCAACCACCTCCTTCTGCAGAGGAAGCTTGCAGGATAATGTTTATGCTTGTTTTAGTCATCAGAGGTGAGGTGCACAATAATGCCCAGCCTATGTTTCTACAATTGGAGGATATTTCTCATAATGAAGGAAGTCTCCAAGGTCAGCAGCTACAATAGTCGGAGAAGTTACGTCACAGACATCCCAGGACCAGCTGCACCAGGCTCCCTTCCCACCCCCATCCCCCCACCTTGCCTTTTTGTGTGCTCTCGCTCAGCCTGAGTGTTGCTCTCATCTCTTGCAAGTATACCATGATTTGATTTGGGCTTGTGTTTCCTGGGTGATTTAGCTGTTAAACACCTGCCACACATGCCCCCCCAAAAAGAAAAAAGAAACCTGAAGGAGTGTTTTTGAAAAAGTCTGACTATAGTCTTCTGATATCCCGTACATTGCCAAAATCAATTGTCTACTTCTGTTTTTGCAGTGAGGATTACGTTGTACTGTGATGATGGTGGCAGCAGCACCTCCTGGATCCAGTCTGGGCCTGTGTGTTTTAGTTACCTCCTGCCATGTGATGGCAGTGGGCATGACAGCTCATGCCTCTGGACTGATCTGTGGATGTGTGAAGAAGAAAACTTAAGGCCATTTTAGCAAAATTTGCATGAGGGAAAAGATAAAAGGCTAGATCTTAATTTTCATAGGTCATTTTGTATCTCCATTTACTATGCGAATTAATCTTACTGGTACATATAATTTTGGAAACTCCTGATACAATCTCTTTCTCTCTTGGCACTTCTGTGTGTGTGTGTTTCTATACATGATATTTCAGTGCAAGGACTGTCTTTTATAATCCTGCTTTTTTAAAGTAGTATTTTTCACCAGTGGTTCAGCTGTTACCAAGCCCCTTACCAAATGGATATTAATCTAAATTCAGCTTGTCTTATAATGGCAAGAACAAGAACACTCCTTAGAAGCCTACCTGTTCATTTTACTTGTTTTCCAACCTTCTGGTGAGGTTTGCTGTTGTTCCACCAACAGGACAGCAAAGTGAGAGATTGCTCTACATACTCCTCATTGTTGCAGACCTTATTCTGTTTATACCTAAAACTCTGACTCAGTACTGCTGGTGTCAGCTCAGTCTTCCCCTGGCTTTGGGTTGTTCTGAATCAGTCTATAAACCTTAAATTCAAAGCTTCTTCTAACAAAGAAAACAAAACCTTTTTTTTTTTTTCAGTTCCTAATAGAACTTGTGTTGTGGTTTAAGCCTGTTGTTCACATCTAATTGTGTTCACCAGTGATCATTCCAAGCATCATATATTAGAGTGAAATTACCTAGTATTCAACATTTCCTTGATTGCATTTGGTTCATCAACAATTACTGCATTTAAAAAGGGCGGTGGCGTCCTGCCATCCCCGCTCCCTCACTCTGCAATTGGGAACAGTGCTTAGCAAGGACTGTGAACGTCATCCAGGTCGCCAAGGTAATCCCTGGTATTTAAGGAGGTGAGAATAAACACTGATCTTCTTTTAGGCGTGGACAGGTATGAGAGAGGTTGGCCTGGAGTAGTCCAGGAGAATTTGTAAGGCTGAGGACATGTGTTTTGGAAGGTGTGCCAGACGTGTTGGTTATAAGTTGCTCATCCTTGCCCTGCTCTGCATCGTGGCCAACGTTTTACTTTATTTTCCCAATGGCGAAACAAGATTTGCTTCAGAGCATCACCTCGGCAGATATGTGGAGTGCCTTCATGGCATTCTAGGTGGAGGCTTTCTGGTAAGTAATGACCTAGTGGCTTCTTTCAAGTTTATTTTGGAACTATTTGGTACTGCTCTTCCTTTTTAATTTATTCATGAAATATCTCATCAGCAGCCAACTCTGTAGCTGTATCAAAAAAACTTAGCTATATTATCCCACAGGTATTATTAGTTACTATTAGTTATCTTATCTTCAAGATAATGTCACTTTAAAGCTAAAAAAAATCGTAGAGTCCAGGTCACACAATCCAAATGCAAGCCAAGCCTCTCAGCAGGTCACAGTTTGCATAAAGGGTTAAATTTTAATTTTTTAATTATTGTTATTGAACCATTGTCCTTTTAAATTTCCCTAGCTAACTAGCATTTACTTTCAATTCCTTAATTTCTATTTTCTGAGAGGCTGACAGTTATTTCTCTGCCTTAGCTACCTATTGGACTTGATGATTTAAGGGGTTGGACTTTATGATCTTGGAGGTCTTTTTCAACCCCGTTGGTTCTGTGATTCTATGATTCTATTCAGAGGAATCGAGTAACAATTGTCAAAGCTTTGCATCTGAGTAACAGCAAAGGATGAAGAATTAAGTGTGTGTTCGTTATAGAATATTGTTAATCTGAAGCTATTATTTTCTGCCTTTTCAGTTCAGGACCACATTGTAGCATATTTAACTCCCCTGATTCCAGGCTTCCTTTTTCATCTGCTTTTAAAAGACCTCCAAAAGAGGCTACAATTCCTATTCAACCCTTAACATCCTGTTTCTATGATCTCAAGGTGTCTGGAAATCACAGGTTGAAAAGAATTGTGCTCTGTGTAGTGAGAGGAGTGTACAGTGTGTTACAGCCCCACTGGAACCTAGACTGGGATTTGCAAAGACTGGGCTTTACACAGAGAATAATACAAGTGAAATCAGTGGAACTGCTCCTGCAACACACTTGTACAACTTCTGGACCTGCAGTACTGGGGCTCAGCAATAGGCTTGAGTAAGGGCTGACAAGTATGTGTCTGTTCAACTGGATAGTCCTTAGTTTAGTTTCTGTTTAAGTAAGTCTGTGCAGTTTGCAGGTAACTCTTTACTCTTTCTTTATGATTTTCCAGAGTACTCCTGGGTGTAGATTCTTTATAAGTTGACTCTATTAAGTGCTGTTTGTGCTGGTGGGAGGATCCTCTTTCTAATCAGCTCTGACTCTTTTTGATTTTATGCTAAACGCTCTGGAGTGTGGATGATTTTTGTTTCTTACAGATAGCTTCTGCTCTGTTACTTTGCATTTCTGTCACTGAAAACTGGTTGTGAAAACTTGGAGAAAGCTAAATGTCTGTAATGAGATGTTTGCCTGAATTGGGCAAAATATTGCTAGACTTTCAACTCTAGTCAGACTGATTTGTCACACAGGCAGTGATGACTGCTTTTAAGTAATTAGTGTATTGGCAGTAGCTGTTTTTTAAATAAATAATTGAGACATCCTGTAGGTTCATTTAGCAAGAAAGTGAATACCTTCTTTTGCAAAGCATTTTATTTGCAGGATA
The DNA here is from genome assembly GCA_035583135.1 of Lophotriccus pileatus. Lineage (NCBI taxonomy): Eukaryota > Metazoa > Chordata > Aves > Passeriformes > Tyrannidae > Lophotriccus > Lophotriccus pileatus. The sequence continues at coordinate 108,502 of JAWWES010000011.1, read as the reverse complement.
CAGTCTTTAATGTCAACAAAAACCTTTAAAGCTGAAATACTTTAAATGGACCAATACCTCAACAGTCTCTTTTTGCACTGAAGTGCTGTGAATAAACAAATATACCTGTCCTGGGGTTGGGGACGTCAGTAGCACGATGACTACTGGGTTAAACAGTAAAGCTGAGTCACCTGTATAGGCTGACCGAGAACTAACATAAACGAGTGCAGTGTGAGGACTGTGTTTTATCTGCCCTGTGTAACCTCTCTGTGTGGTGTGTGTGCTCCATGCCCAGGTGCTGATTCCAGCTGCAGTGTTCATGGGGCTGCACAACGGTGACTGCTGTGGGTGCTTTGGCCACAAAGACTGTGGGAAGGGCTGTGTGGTGAGTGAGCCTGTTCACCCTGGGCCCGGGTAGTCCCAAACACAGGATGGCTGTGCTGAAAGTTCATTTTTGCTGTGCAGATGCTGTCCTCGGTTCTGGCAGCCTTTGTTGGGATCCTTGGCTCTGGATACTGTATAATAATTTCAGCACTGGGCTTGTCTCAAGGACCATATTGTTTTACCCACCTACAGAGAAACTGGATCTATCCTTTCACTGATTCTTCTGGAGGGTAAGTTGTCCGTTCTTGAGGATGTTATATCTTACCCCATGTACACATGGGCTTTATTCCAGTACCTTTCAGCAATACCCAGTAACTACATATCAGGATTCATTCATAATTTTATGCTTCTTGCTCACTAAGAACTAAACAAATGGCATCAGTTACCCACACTGCTATAATGTGAAACCAAAGCAATAGAGATATATATATAATTACATATATAGTAGATATTATATATATTATATACTATATATATAATTAAATATAGATATCATATAATGTTCATGTCCATGAACATCTCTAACAAAGTATAAAGTTTTAGGACTTTGAGGTATTTTCAAACTATGAATAGTGGTTGTTATGAAATTTGTCATACGATTTGTGTAAGAGTCTGTTTTGTCAGGCTTGCTTCTGAAGTTGCTTTGTGTTAGCCCGAAGTGGCACAATGGCTGACAGAGGCCAAGGAGCATTTGGATGATACTGTCAGGCACATGGTGTGACTCTTGAGGATGGTCCTGTGCGAGGCCAGGAGTTGGACTCGATGATCCTTGTGGGTCCCTTCCAACTCAGCATATTCGGTGATTCGGTGAAACTTTGTGTGGAATAAACCACTGCTTTTTCTTTTCCCACTTGGAGTGAATATCCTTGATGCAGTTAAGACTAGGTATAAGTTGGTTCTGGTGTATGGTAAGCATCCACTCTGACACAATGTTAATATGCTTTTAATTGCTGTGTACAGGTACTTGTTTGAGTATCATAAATGGTCTGAATGTCAAGAACCTCAAAACATCGTGCAGTGGAATGTCACCCTCTTTTCCATCCTCCTTGTCTTGGGAGGAATAGAGTTCATTCTGTGCTTCATACAGATAATCAATGGCTTTCTTGGAGGACTGTGTGGATTGTGCCGCAGTCACGAGGAGGTAAGTCAGTTGTAGTTATAACCCTGCTTCTTGGACAAACATGGAAAGTATTATTACTGATGCTATTGTGGAGTCTTACTCAGCAGTTACTTCTTAGATATTCATAAGCAACAAGTTCCCTGTACAACTGGTTTTATAGCCCTGCTGTGTTTAGCATTTTCATGTAGTGTTTGGCCACGTGCTTTCAGCTGATTCCTCAGCTGTCACAGTGCCAGTAGTCTACGTGGGAGCTAGGAGCTGGAAGGCTTTTGTCTGCCCAATGGCACATATGATCATCAGCACTACATAGGTAATATAACTGAGACACAGATCCCTTCATGGATGTGGTCTTTGCCTAAACCATGGTTGCACGTTGTGGTGCTTGTTGTAATTGTATCGCATTAGTCTTGTGTTTTGCCCACAGCAGTTCATGAACTACTGAGAATATGCTGCATGTAATGAACACTGCAGCATCCTGGCCTTGCTTAGTAAAAGTAAGATATAAGAGAAGGAATTAAATTTTACAGCTAATAAAATCTACAGACAGATATGAAGGTTTCTGAAGGTGGATTTTTTTGAGTGAGGAAGGGGAATTTCCTTAAAGCCTTGATAAACAGTTTGGGCATATCGCTAAAATCAGTATCGTAGTGGTAGTGTTGGAATTGCCATGGCTTAATGTATGAACCAGATATAATTAATATCACACATTGTAGATAAGAATGTGTTTCACATTTTTAATTGACATAGTTGAGTGTTGAGACTTTTTCAAAGCCATTACTGTCTTCTTCCTCCTGTCTTCCATGGTCTTACTGCAGTATAGAAGAGGCATGCTATGATTGTCTAAATTTGGTCAGGTTAATTTTTTCGTTTATAGCTGGACACTATTACCATTCTTTCCATTAATATGTTAATATGTTTCTTTCTTTTTGTCCCCCCCCTGCAGACATACGTTTGCTAGAAACCTGGCAGTGCATTGACGTCGGTGCGTGTGTGTGTAATGTAATGAGTATTTTTTTTTAAACATTCCGTGCATACTGAAATACCCATTGTTGTCAAACTGTGCTGTTGCCATCAATTTAACTGACTTGGGGCCAGCCTTTGTTATTGGAGTCATATGCAGGTTTTTCACTAACCTGCCTGTACTTAAAGGCAAAATGTATCCCGAATTTCTTTGTTTCATTTTATCTTAGTACAGACAGTTGCCTGAACACATCACTGAAGAGGCTTTATTATTTTTTTTTTATTTCTGCTGATACAACAGCTCTGTACTTTATCCTGCTTTCCCAATAAATTTGCTCTTTCATTCTGATCTGGGAATGAACACAAACCAAGTCTAGTCTGGCCTGGATATAAATGAATACTGGGTTTTGGGTAGATACGTGCACTTCACCTTTTTAGGATGTTTCTGAACTTCCCCTGTGTTTCACAAATAAAGATTTGTATTAAAAATACCCATCAGGTGTCGATGATTCCTTCCCTGCCCGTGCTGAAACACTGCTTGCCTGGTCTTGGAGTAAAGGACAGTGGTGGCATGAGAATGTGGATATAATGCAGTCAGGTTATAATCTGCTTTTCCTCTCCAACAGGCTCTGCCAGAGTGGAATTGCTTCACTGCTTGGTTTGGATCATTTAGGTGAATCAACAAGGGTTCAACAACAGCTTTGTGACAGATACGGCTACACATGTGGAATCCTAATCCTGACTGGCAGTTCCCAAAAGCGTCCCCGTGCAGCTGAACCAGCTGGGAGTCCCCCCTGCCCTCCAAGGGGGATCAACTCCGACTGCTCCATTACAGGCCTGACATAAAATGTGGGCCTGACTCTTGTTTTTTAACTCATTTAGTAGACCCTCAGGCCTCACTGTGTTTGGGGGATACAGTTCAAGTTCAGGTCAGCAGAAACAGATTACTCTGAAATATCTGACTTCACCAGTAAGCAGCCTGGAGGCATTATTGTAATAATGTGCAAGAACCTCTGAGCTATAGCTTGTAGCGTATTACAGTGAGTGTTTTAGCACAAGTAAATCTGAATAATGTGCTGGCAACAGCATTGCTGGCAAGGTCAGTGTGCTGCTGGTAGTGGCAATTTTTGAGTGAAAACCAAAATGTGACGTGCCATTTACTTCAGAGAAATGAGTTTCAGTTTTGGAATTTAGCTGTTAATGTTGTCTTTGAAAACAGGCAAGTTGGTTTCTATTTATGGGAGAAAAAGTCCCGGGAGGTCCCTTAGGCTATTTGTAACTAGCAGGATGGACTTTAAAGGCAGCCAAAAACTTGAGAGGTATCTCAGGCTGCCCACACAGTCAAGTCTGCTCTGTACAAATGAGTATCTGAAAAAAAAAATTAACTGCGGAAACAAAATTGTACACACGTACCCACAGCAGCAGAAGAGCTCAAAGATGGGAAGAGTTTGTGTTTAGGATCACAGGATACATGATTTTTGCAATAGCATTTATTTGTATCTAAATACACAGAAGTAGTTGAGAGTCTTTAATGACATTTGTTGTGTTTATTCCGGTCTTGCCCTGCTATGGGAGGAAGGAAGGACAATATGTGCATGCACACTGTGTATACACACAACATTCCTTGCAGCTGTGCCATGCGGCGTCTTTGTATGTGAAGAAACACTGTTTGAAAAGGTATCTGCAAGTTTAAATGGGTGTGGAAGGAGAGAAGGGGAAAAGAGAATCCTCAGTGGAGTCAGGTATAATGCCATGCAACTCAGATTTTTGCCTTTATGCTTGCATAATGATTGTGTTTCTGGTACACACAATTAATTAAAAGACTGAAACAATTTTAGAAATTGCAATAGATGGAATGATTAAGCTAGATTAGGACTTCAGCTCAGATCCAAGTAGCACGAAAGCACAATATTACTACTAGTTATTTATGTTGTTACGTAAAAAAAGGCCAGTTGGATTCCTTTGTTGCCTGGTGCCTAACACAGTGTTTTGGGAGGTTTATCAACTACATTGTGGAGAAGCAGTTGGTTTAGATTGTATTCATTTCAGTTGGCAGAGAAGTCACTCATGCAGAGTAAACATGACTTTTTGGTAACAGTCTTGGTATCAACTCATGGATAATGACAGAGACAAGGAAAGCAGTGCTTGCAACCCTTGGTAAGATATTTGAGAAACTGTCTTACAGATTTGCTTAATTCATAGTATAGAGTGGTTTTTTTCCTATTCTAGTAGTTTTGTGTGCCAGCAAAATAAGCACACCGTGATTTGGTATTTGCAGAGCTCAGTTCAAATGCAAACTAGGTTGTGATGTGGACTGCTGTACTGCAGAACGAATGCGGCTTCAGGCGTTGTTTCCCAACGTTTCTTCTAATCAGAACCGCTTATAATAGAAGTAGCAGCAAATTTCATTGTAAAATAAGGTGTTTACTAATAATTTTGGCCTCTGCTTTCAGGAAAAATATTTCAGCCTATTACATATCTTTGAGTTTTTAATAAAAGATCAGTCATGAAGATTTGATGTGTGTACTTTTAATGCAGCTGGTTTCTCTGCTATGTAAGGCACAGTGTTGATGACAGGAGTTCTGTCTTTGCCTGTGAGTCTGGAAAGGCAGGTTTGCTACTACTTGTGATTGGAGGGAGACCTGAAAAAGAGTGTCCATAGTGATTAGAGAGGAAAACAGGAAATATGGGAAGATCAAAATGAAACCTCATAGAAAAAGAGGAGAGTCACAGCAGAGAAGGGTAGAAAAGCAGTGTGATTGTGTGAGTACCACCATGCCCATTTCCTTTTGTGATCTCATTCAAAGCAGTAGTATGATATTAGTTACAATATGCAATCCATGAGATTTATGAGATGATGCGAGAAGCCTCATGTGTGCAGAGCCTGAAACAGCTCATGAGGAAACAGAAGGAAAATGTACTGTGACATCATTGCTTCTAAAATCAGCCTTCCTGCATTTGATAGAGCCCCATTATTTTTGTTCTCTGGCTACAACTTACCTATTGAGTAAAGCCCAAGTTCATTCTAGAGTTACTCTTCTGATGACTCACGGGGGCACAGACCGAAGGCTCGGGCCAAGCTGTGTTCAAACCACTCCAGCTTTGTGTTACTGGCATAGATGTTTGGTTGCTCAGGGGTGAGGGAACGATGACACGTGACAATGGGGAAGCCGTGTGACTTTGGCTTTGCACAGTGCAAACAGCAGGCATTTCGAAAAAACAGGCAGACTTTTTGTCCTGCACAAGAAGTCACGTGTACATAGGTTAGGTCTGTAACTGTGCAAGCTCAGCTGTAATCACAGAATGAAACAACTGGAGAAATAGCAGGATTTGATTTGAAAAACAGTTGAGCCACATAATGCTGTGGGAAAGAGTAACTGATTAAGTGTGACAGTAAGTCTGCCTGGCAGTTTCTAACCAGCATTAATTGGGTTTCTGTACTCTCTGCAAGATGGCCCGGCCTCAGCCTCGTGTGTCTGCGCGGCTGTCCCACGTCAGGAACAAGCTCCACCTTAGGGCTCTGTTACTAAACCTGTAGTGTGAGGCAAAGTGTGGCCTTCTGTAGAGACTGGATATTTATCTTCTGACAGCCCCCTTCCCCATGCTGCAGTGAGGCTGAACAACCTGCCTCTGTCACGAACTGTCTGTGTTACAGTTTGTTTGCTGGGGCGGAGGAGGGCATTTTTGAGCGGTCACTAGGAAATGAGAGGTTTGAAGTTCCTTCCTGAGTCTGACTCCTAGACATATTTCAGTTGGAAGATCACAAAGGAGGATCTTTTAGAAGGGAAATGGCTACTTAAAGACGTGTGCTTAGACAGGACAGTGAGTTGACATAGCGATATTCATCCGTTGTTCAACTAACTGTTAAGCACTTCTATCCCTGGAATCACATCCTGGTCACTGGTTTCTGGGAATCTGAAATGACTGAATTAGGCTGGGGAGGTCAAAACACTTTACATATTTAAAATCTTGTAGTCTTTTGTTCACTTAGAAGAGCAAAATTTCCAAAGTTCTTGAGAGATGGCTTTAGAGACATATGGAAGCTGTTTGAGTTGCCTGCTGATACCTCTCTCGCTTTGGAGTATTGTTGTGAACATCCTCCTGTACTTCCCGAATGGGAAGGCTCTGCATGCAGCCAGTTACCAGCTCCCCAACTACGTGTGGTATTTTGAAGGGATCTGTTTCTCAGGTGTGATGGTAAGTGCTCATTCCATGGATTTTTAGTGAATTGTATTTTACTGCAAAAAATATTGGGTTACTCTTCAGCAATGCAATTGTGCTTTTAAAAAGAATATATGGATTACTTTGGCAAAATCATTGTAGGCAAAAATCTCAATCAGATATATAAAATTGTTAATATACTGAATGACAAGTGAGGTAAACTATTTAATGAAAGCTGTGTATACTATTTAATGTAAGTGATTTTGCAGGGTGGGTTTTTTTTAATTCTGTCTTCTTGTTTATGCATAATTTCAGCTTGTATTATGGAGGCAGACACTATGTTGATTTAGTCCTCTAGGAAGGCTGAATTAGGGCTCTTTTACCAAAACAAAGTGAAACAAAAACTTCTCATAATTGTTCAGATGGTTTTAAGAGCTGTATGCAGTCCCATATTTAGAAGACTGGATGCAGTTCACAATGCATCAGATGCCACTGTTGTTAGGCTAATACAGAGAATTGTCTCCCTGTGATTGCCATAGTAGGATTTTCCCCATTACATTTGTAGTATGTTCCTCTGCAGTACTGTTCCTGCTGTTCCCTGTGTTCATAAAGAGCTGTATCCTCAGGGACAGAAAGCAGTTCTGTGATCAAAGTTGCATTGCATGCAATCAGTGCTTAAAAAGGACTCATCTGCATAACTGAGGTTTTTCTATGAAGATGCTGAATGGAGAGAGTTACTAAAACATGAGACATTCTTTTGAAATTATGAATTTCTCCATAAAGAAGAAGAAAAATCTTATCTTTTCTAGCAGAGGGAAAAAACCTATCAGACAGAGGATTCAAACAAAAAACCAGTTGCAAATTCAGGAAAAAGTTAATTGCAACAGTGATATGGATATTGTGAAGCATTTTTAGCCTTAGGATTATTACCAATTTATTAGAAATGCATATATCATTGTGTTATAAACAGGTCAGCAGCATGCAAGAGGATAATGCTGTGATTCAGAAACATTCCTTTCTTGTATTTCCCCTTTCAAACTAATGCCTCTCTGAGTGGCAGTTTGTGGTTCTGGACTCCAGATCCTAATTATCAAAACAATTCTAGGATCAAGCTGAAATAATCCAATAGTCTGAGAAAATCAGTATGAATAGTCGACAGAGAAAACAAATGAAAGTCCAGGTTTTAATGAATTTAATTAACAGCTTGCACTACTGTGTTGGTAAGGAAGGCAACTCCCTGATCCGATACAGTACCTGTGTTGGCAAGAATGTGTTGAACTGATGTGGCTGTATCAATAAAATATCCTTCCTTTCGTTGGGGTCGATTCTCTTACTTGTGAACTTGGTTTTATTGTTTCAGGTTCACTGGTGTAGCTGTGCCCAAGCTCATAGCACTTAACTGTGGTGGGAGACACTGTGCTCTTGTCTTTAAAGCACAAGACACAAGTACAGTGACAGCCCAGTAAAGCCGCTCCAGTTTCATGTGTGCCTTGAGTAATTGTGCTTTAAATCAGCTTTAAAATCTCAAGAGAGCACAAGAAATGCAGTCCCTGCTTTCCGTGGGTGAAGGAGACTTTGGCGTCATCTGCAGTCCTCTCACTGACCTTACGATGTCTCCTTACAGATCCTTCTTCTGGCAGGAGTTCTAATCACACTGGAGTGTAGCGTGTTCTATCGCTGCTGCCAGAGTGAGAGCTGTAACAAAACCTACAGAGTGAGTCTGGGTTTCATACCTCTGCACCTCCTTAGCATTTGTTCTGAGTGCCTTCCTGCTCCCCTGGTTCCAGCACATCCTTCTGCCCTCTCTACTGCTTCATTTTCGCTTCCTTTCAAAGAGAAGGATTCTAAATGGGGTTGCAAGGTCACAGAAAGTGTAGCTTCTTAGTTCTGAATGCATAAACAGGATGAAAGAAAGCTAGACACATACTCCCCTCAGATCCTTGTAAAATAAAATAATGTAAAAGGCCTGAGTGTGTCAATAAAGTGCCCCAACTAAATATGCCTTTGCCTGTCTTATTTGGAAGTGGTTTTTCCCACAAATGACTCAATATATGCTATCTGGAATGCAGACTATTTAATACATGGTTGGGTTTCCTGTTGGATTTTGGGAAAAATTTTACAAAAACGCAAGTTTAAAAAAACTCACCCAAACAATATTGTAACTTGTTGTGGAACTGTCATAAACTCTGTCTCAATCTTTATTTTGTATGTGTATGCTTTTACTATTCTTTACCTGCTATTTTTCTTTTTGAATTTTGAATATTGAGAAAATCAAATGTGCAATTCAGCCCCAAGGAAGTAGCTAGGCAGACTGAATAACTGTGTTTGCTATGGACACTGCCCCTCATAGTAATATTTCTCTTCTCTTTACTCCAGAGTTTTATTTCAATTGTACTGGCCCTGCTTGGAGTTGCTTTCTCTGGATACAGTTGCATCATTTTTACCCTGGGTTTGATTCAAGGCCCTTTCTGCAATTCATCAACTGGATGGGATTATATTTTCAAAGACACTGCTGGGGGGTAAGAAACATCAGTGTAACTCTTCTGCAACAGATTGTTCGCCAAAAAAATAGTCAGAGACACTCTTCTTACTTCCCACTGGTGTTTCTCTAACAGGTACCTCACAGATTACCCTGCCTGGTCTCGATGCACAGAACCTGCCAACATAGTGGAGTGGGACGTCATTTTACTGTCCATCCTGATCGCTCTCAGTGGGCTGCAGCTGATCATCTGTCTTCTCAAAGTGGCTGCTGAGCTGAAGCGGACACTCTGTGGGACCTATTCTGTTTTTGTCCAGGTAACAAAACATCTGAGCTTAATTTCTTCAGCACCTCCAAGTCAGTTTAGCTACAGAAATTTCTCCTAGTTGAGGACCTACCCTTTTGGTTTATGTATTCTCTATGCTAGTGCACTTTTTTTTTACCAGAGGATATGTATTGATAATATTTTTATTGTTTTTGATTAATCTGCTAATTCTTTGTGGTGCTGCTCACTCGGACCTTAAAGGCTAGGACTGAGGAAAAAAAGAAATGGCTGGGAATTCAGCACTGATGCCAAGTCCATAACTCCTATGTCAGCAGAGTACCTTTGCTGAGCACCTTTCTTCCAGCATTCAGTTTACAGACATTCTTGCCACCATTGCTGTGGCTTTCACAGCAATGATGAGATTTGCACTTCCTTTTTCATTCACAGGCTGGGATTCTCTGAAAAGGGGAAGGAAATTGTCGCTGCTTCTCCCCCACCACCAGAAAAAGAGAGAGATGGCCTGTCCAACATCCATGGTGGTAGATTTGAGTGCTATAAAGACAAATGAAACCTTTCTCTTAAATCTTTGTCTCTCAATCCTCTCTGTTTTGGATGAAATTGTTTGAACTGTTTGACACCTACATTTTATTTCACCTGTCCTGTTGTCCCTGGCAGGGATTCTTCAGTATTTTAACCTCCAACTTGTTGTGACAATAGGGATGTTTGAATACCATGGAACTGTTTTTGTATTGAAATCACCTCTCTTTTTTTTCAATAAACTGATGCAAAACTGCTTTAATGCTCCCCTCTCATTGCTTAGACCATATGAATATTTGTGGTTCCGTAAGGGCCTGGTTCAAAGCCCAGTAAATCAGGAGGGGTTGGTTGTTAGTGCACTGCATGAAGCCATGATTTCCTAAATGACTGAATTTTAGTTACAGACAGACCATGATGGCCATGGAGGGCAGAGCTTACTCTGCTCCTTCCATCTTGGAGGTTCTTAACTGCGGAAAGCAATTACTGAAAAAAATCTATCAAGTCTTGCTGCAGTAAGAAAGTCACCCGAGTCCGATTGACAGATTAAATCCACAGCTCTGAAGGCAGCTGTGCTACTGGTACATGTTCGTAGCTGCAAAGGGTTCCTTTTCACTTTATACTCAGAGGCAAAGGTTTTTTTTCTTTTAGTCAAGTATGGTGTGACTTGAGGGAGCACCTGAGAAAAACCTGTGAGGGCCCAGTGCTTGCTTACTAATGCTTTTCTAAGTGACCTGATGGCCTGACCTTGCTGCAATGGAAAGCTAAAGTTCTTGACAGTAATCATCAGATGAAAAAGAATAATCTGTATTAAATTAGCAGCTAAAAGGTACTTCTACTTTCTCAGAGAATTATTATTTCATTCCCAGTGAAAATTCAGGGATTCACAATGAAGTGGGCATCTGGCTCATCTGCAGGTGCATGGGCAAGATTTGCCCGTGTTCAGCACTCTGATTTTGAGAGAATGAACACCCAGAGGAAAGAAAAATATGGACAGTAATGCACATATCCCTATTACATCAGAACTAGTGGGATTCAGGTCTATCAACATCTAATATTAAACACTGTTAGAAATGCAAACCATACAAGAAATGTCAGCTTTGGGTAAGTTATTTAGAAAAAAATTAGAATAAATCAGTCATGTAATTCAGTGTAAAGACAATATTGAGATTTTACCTTCATATTCCTTTATCAGATTGTTTTGAAAAGATGATTTCTTCCTGTAGGACTTGATTTTAATTGCTTAGTTTCTGTTAAGTTGCAAGAAGTAGTAAAATAATTAATGATGTTTAAGAATGGGGCTAGTCTTTTGGGAGATGATTTGAGGTGGCATGGCTGGTCAGAGGTGCATGATAAAAAGACATGGTTGTAAAATGAGGACTCTGTCACTGCATACTTGTTTTTCTTTAGGCTTAAATATGCAGCATATCATTTATCTACTTAAATGCTAATCCTACATTCTCATGGATTTGTGGATACTGTTTGTGGGAAGAAGGAAAAGAAAATCAATCCATACTCCTGCCAAACAGCTTGGAGAATCTTGAGGATTTCATGCCTGCAAACTGTGGAACTGTCTTTAATTCCTCCTTTTTTGTTCTAATTGTGTCTGGTGCATTTTCATTTCCACTCTACCACAGGCCTCTCCTATTTTAGGGGCTTAAGTTAAAGGAAGAGATGTGTAGTTTAGTTCTTGGTGAAATTCCTGATCTTGCAACCCCCTTTATTCATAATCTAGAATTTGGCATCTCCACGATTCAACTGTGACTTGACAGTTCAGCTTTTAAATGCTCAGCTTATTAATTTGAAATTTGTCGTAACAATACTGAAGGCTAACAGTTTATTTCCAAATTTAACCGTCAGTTGCATGCAGGGCTTTTGGATGTAAGGCAAAGGTAAACTTGATTTAATCAATTTAAGTCCTAATTCAATCCTAAACGTTTTGTCTCTAACAAAAGGTGCTATGAACTGTGCCTGGTAGCAAAAATGAGATTCCTGTAAAGAATATTAATTAACTGGCTTGAAATCTAGTCATAACCAGTTACCCCATCATCGAGGCAAAGTGACCTCCAGCTGCAGAACATGGACCTCGTCCAACAGAGGCAGGGCCGAGTGGCCCTCAGGGGCACTGCAAGGCTCACCCCACACTGGAATGTGAGAAACCCTCGTTTGCACAAGTGTTCCTGAGCCTGAAGTGCACGTGCTGCCTGCTGAAACCCAGAGCTGAAACGCCCCAGGCTCACCCAGAAGAAAGTTGCAGTTTTGAGTTTATAAACTCCTGCCAGGGAGGAGTTAATGCTGAATCTGTCAGTAAGAGTTTCAGAATTATTTGTCCCCCACAGCCAGTGCATTTTGCCAGAGTATTAGCATGCTGTGTCTGGAAAAGTAATGCCATTTGTTTAAGGGCTGCAACTGGAAATTGCTGTAGAGACGATTTTGACCACAAGTAATTGTGGGCAGAGCTTTGTAGTAAAATACAGTGGAGCCCCATCCACAACTTTGTGTTTTGGGGTATATTAATCCTTGTGTAGGTAAAAGTGACTCTTGCTGAAGTACTATTTCCTAATTGCTAATTCTTCCTGTTTTGGATGGAGGGGTTTTCCACACTGAGGAAGAATAGGGGAGGTGTCCCGGGTCTTTAAAGGGTGTTTGACTTGGAGGCTTGCAGGTGGCCAGAGCAGCAGCAGCAGCAAGAGATAGACACAGACCATTCAGATCCAGGAATTGTTAAATGGTGGGGGTTCAATTCAATTTCACTGGGAGACTTTATTGAGACCTTTTTGTCAGAATATTCCATTTCTGAGTTGGCTTGTGCTTTTTTCCTTCAAGGAAAATTTTTGATGTAAAATATCAGCTTTGTATTTTCAATGCAATTTGGGGGATTTTCAGGATCTTCAATACAAGAAATGAGGTGAAGTGGTTTAAAACAATAATCGAATATTCATAACACCAAACTGCAGACTCATAACTTACCCAATTAAATCGGGTCTTTTTAGGCCCTGTCTATGAGGGGAGAGAAGTTTCTGTTCTTCAGAGACCCTCTGAAGAGAACACAGGGTTGGGAAGCTGAGGCACTTCGGTCACTTTTTTGAGTTCCTCGAGGAAAAGATAATAGGGGTGTGTTTGGGCACACAGATATCTGAAAGTCTGGGGGAGGCACCATTAAAAGTGGGAATGGAAAAAATCTTACCTTTCAGAAGTTTTTTCTGTATTTTAAATAAGAACAACTTGCAGTTCTTTTGCAAATCAAGCAAGAGTAATTTAGAGGATTGAAGGGTCTGGGGAGAAAAATGCTCATATTTTTACCCTCAAATAAATGTGGAGATTTCAAGGGTATTGCTTGGTTGCTTTTTTGTCCTACTCAGTCCAGTGGAAATCTGAACAAAAATAAACCAAAATAGGCCACATATGCATGAACAACTCTGTTAGCTGAGAATTAAGTAATGACTTTGAATTTAAGTAGTGTAACATTTTCTAATTTTTACCTCAGTTAGTTTACAGATGGGTCTCAAGCAACCTGGATAAGGTGATCTTTCCACTGCACCACTGACCATCATCCATGGCAAAGAAAACAAAATTCCTACAGAAATCGTTTTGAGCATGTGTCACCAACCCATGAAACTCCAGAATTTCATCATAGATTTGGTCAGATTTCAAAATCTTGGCTTTGGCCACACTAATTTATATAGAAGCAGAGTCCTCCATTCAGTGCAGACGTGCAGAAGGTTCCAAAAGGTGAGTTTATGAAATTCAGTATTCTGAGAGTGCCTGATTTTTTTTATATGAATGGTGATTAAAACTGGTAATTTATCTGTATACTCCAGTCCTGGTAAATAAGGCTTAGATTTTTATGTCATGAAAGGAAAACTGCTGTGCTTTGGTTATGTTCTGAATCTTAGTCTTCTACCCAAAATAATAATAATTTTTCTGACCAGTATTAAAATAGCTTCAAAGTAGATTGTGGTTATTACAGGTATTTTTGAGTTGCCATGCAATGGAAAATGTATTTTAGAATGATTGTGTCAGTGCTCAGAGCACAGACAAGATTTTTTAAGAATTCCCAAGTGACTGAAAATACATGTTTTTTTAAATAGAAGTTCACAAGTGGCTTTATGTCTAAAGCTTCAGACACAACCATGTGGTAATGGATACATGCTCAGAAAAAGTGCCATTGCAAAGTTCAGTTAAGTGATTTTTAAACATTCCATATTTAAGGTCCAATTTTGTTCTTATTTTTCAGTGAGACTAACAGATACAAAATGATTACAGAATTTGAATAAAGCAAAAGAAGCATTTGGCACTGAGTAGTGCATTTTGATAATGGTAGTTAA
>JAWWES010000011.1:49440-83192 GCA_035583135.1 Lophotriccus pileatus | reverse complement strand
GGACAGTTCTGCAGGTGTGGCCTCAGCAGAGCTGAACAGAGGGGAGGGATCCCCTCCCTCGACCTTCGGGCCAGACTTTGCTCCAGAATTAAAGTCTTTGTTTCTTTAATAGAGCAGACCTAAGTTTCACTCTGATTGTACTTTGGTATTGCAGAAATATTTTTCAAGTTTCCTGTGGGAAAAACATTTTTACCTTCAGGGTCCTTTACCTGCCAGTAAGTCCTACTCTTTAAGCACATTTATGCGAGTGCTTTCTTGAATTTTGCTCTCAGGGCATTGCTACTATTTCCAGATCATTGGTGCTGAGCATTCAGTGGTACCTGTGAGGCCCAGGATTTGAAAGTTTTGCACAGAAGTAGCTAGAAAGGGTTAGTAACTCAAAACCCCTTCTGATTGCCTCCACTGTACGACTGGAGGAGGTCACAGGATATAAAGTGGGATACTTTATGCATCCTGTACTTGACAGGTATAAAGCAGAGGAAATTCCAGTTGGTTAAGGCAGTAACCTGTGCTTTAGACATCGAAAAGGAGAAGAGTTAGAAATTACTTTTCAATACTGGGGTTTAAAAGTTGTTTTGCTTGAGTTGATTTTCTAATTTTGTTGATGTGATAAAGTATTTTATTATTGATATTTCTGTCAGTCTAAGGCATCACATTACATCTGAAGTGTTTATTAATTAATCTGTATTGCAGAATTAAATAATATATTAATAAAGGTGGGTTTTGCTTTCTCAAATCTTCTACAGCCATTAATGGTTATATGTATGGAAATCAGCCTGGTCTTGAGATGTGTAAAGGAAGTGTGGTTTCTTGGCATTTGATGGGCTTGGGTTCAGAAGCTGATGTCCATGGGATATACTTCTCAGGAAACACATTTGTAACTAAAGGAACAAGAAGGGATACAGCAAATCTGTTTCCACATACAGTTCTTACAGCTATTATGAAGCCTGATTCTGAAGGTAAATGTCTCATTTAAAAATCCTGTTAGTAATGCAGAAACTGTTACCAGTGAATGTTTTATGCTTAGAGACAAGCCTTAAATAGCTGGTATTTTGATCCTGGTGCTAAAACTGTGCACAGGTGTGTTTGAAAGGCAGCAAAATGGAAGGCCATGTGTTCGTATTGCTAAAGCCTTGATTTTTCCAACTTCTCTGTGTGCTGAATTTTATTACAAGTAGCCATCCTGCACAAAGAGTTTGGACCTTATATGAGCAATAGCCTTTGTCTCAGTCTTTAAACACTAAATCAACATTGGTAATACAATCTAAAGGTAACAGACTTTTCTCTTCAAGTTTTTATTTCTTGTATGACCTCTAGGAATTTTTGAAGTGTCCTGCCTGACAAGCGACCACTACACTGGGGGCATGAGACAGAACTACAAAGTGAAACAGTGCCACTGGTGGAATGTAGATACATCTATGTATTTGCATGAAAAGACTTATTACATTGCTGCAGTGGAAGTCGAATGGGACTATTCTCCTAACAGGACATGGGAATTTGAACGGCATAAACACCACGAGGAAAGGTACTTTGGAATATACACAGGGGAAAAAATGCAAAACAAGCAAAACAGCAACTCACTTCTCCTCTGAACCTTTTCCTCCTCCAGACATTTCTAGACACACTTTATTTTCATATATATTTTTAGGGCTCACTTGAATTTGTAGTCCTTCCCCTGTACTGTTGCCATGTAACCATGAGCCAGACAGCAGATGTTCAAGAAACAGTCCAGCATAGATCTTCTGTGGGACAAGAGTATATTTGCATGATTCCTGGATAGTGCATTTATTATTTACTGATGTTGGTAGTCCTTGATGTGGAAAGCTTATAATGTTCATTGTCATCGCATCTACGATGACTACTTTGTCCTGATAACTGATTACTTACAAACTGGAACAAGTCTTTGTCTCATGTTTATTTATAGTCTGAGTCAGGTTCTTTTTTACTCCTCTCCATTTCCTGAGATTACACAGGATACAGTGATGACCTAATCCACTCACTGTGGAGCTTGTAGTCTTGGTGTTTCGATTCCAGTGTTTGAATCTCAGTGCGAGAGAACTGATTGGATCAAATAATTCATGCCAGTTAGCAGAAGAGGCTAAACAAGAACTGATGATTTTCAGCGTTTCACCTGAATAACTTCAGCTGAGGTTAAAGTAGCAGATTGTAACTGCCTGTATTTTGTTATTAATTGTATTTTCTTCTATTTCCTTGCCCTGCATACCACAGTGGACTCTGACATAGTACTAAGCACAAGTAATACGGACTATGCTGTTACAGACTTTTTTTCCCCACTGTCTCCAGCCCCCATGACCAGCAAAGAATCAGTCCCTCACATTTAATTTCATCAAGGGATTTAAGATTTTACAAGTTTTAGGCCTCTGTTCAGATTACAGAAGTCACTGAGGGCTCTGTCTTTCAGTATAAAAGTTGCTGTGTCACTTCTTGCAATTTGAAATATCTGCCAGGCCAAGTGCTCAACGTTCTTTTAAGTACTATAGACTTGGTCTAATTATAGTGAGTTTTTTAACTTTTCAAAGAGAAAACCTCCCATCTTAACAAGAATGTTTTCATGTTGAAGATACCAGCATTTTATGAGATTACTGTTTTGCTGAGCGGGATTCTTTTTTGATAGTTAATTGACATATCTGCAAAGTATGTTTTAAAATACATGAAGAAACGTTTTGTTTTTTTCTTTTGGCAGCCCTGGCAATCCATTTTTAAATAAAAATGACAAATTCATTGGCTCAAAATACAAAAAGGTAGTATATCGTGAATACACTGATCAGACATTCAGTACTCCCAAAAACAGAGCAGAGGAGCAGCAGCACCTGGAAATTCAAGGTAGAGTCATCATCAAGTTCAGTTTTGCAAATGTGAAAAAATGTGAAAGTGACACAAACCAAAAGATACTATTTGAATAATGTTGATTATAGTTCTACTCGCACAAAGTGCCTAAACCTATGTGGAAACCCTACTTGGAATTACTACTTTTATTATGGTGTTTTTCCTGCGAGGTTACGTTGCTTGCTGTAGAAGTTAAAAACACTTCTGGTTTGCTGCCTGATCAGAGGGCAGTATTTCCAGCATGAAACTGGGTAGCAACATCCAAAGTGATTTCAGGTACACAGTAGGTGCTCAGAACTTTTGAGACCTAGAGGCTTAACTTCAGCATCTCAAGCTGGGAAATTATAGTGAACTGTCCTTATACTGTCTGTATAAAGTTTTCTGTTGAATTCTAAGCCGATGGTATGAATTTGAACTGTTTGCTCTGATCTTTTGTAAAACCAAGTTCATCTTTCTTTTCAATCCAACAGGGCCATTGCTTATGTCAAATACTGGAGATAAAATTATAATAGTTTTTAAGAACTTAGCATCAAGAGCTTATTCTATCCACGCCCATGGAGTGAAAACAGACAGTTCTGCTATTGCTATAACTAACCCAGGTATCAAACCATCCCTCCTTATTTCTAGCAGGTAACATCAAGACTTCTAGTAAGGTTTATTTCAGATAGCAGGAAAGATATAGTTTTACGTTTTACCTCAGGTTCTTAAA
The DNA here is from genome assembly GCA_035583135.1 of Lophotriccus pileatus. Taxonomy (NCBI): domain Eukaryota; kingdom Metazoa; phylum Chordata; class Aves; order Passeriformes; family Tyrannidae; genus Lophotriccus; species Lophotriccus pileatus. Next base: position 79,636 of record JAWWES010000011.1, on the reverse strand, counting down.
TTTTTGATGTTGATTATGACAAATATTTCTACAGTTCAAATGGCCCTGCTAACTATGGCTGTGTATCCCAGTTGTTGTTTCTTCTTGCGAGAACAAATGGAACACTTCACACATCAATATGATGCTCAAAAAGCTCCAACTTTATTAACAGTCAGCTCTTCCTTTTATACAGTTGTTTCTTTTTCACACGACTATCTAATCCTTCATTGGTTACATGCATTGTGCACAAGCTGTTCACATGCCTAAAACTATATTCTTATTGGTTGGCTAACATATCTTATTTCTAATAACATGTCTTATTTTTAGAACTTTCTTCCTTCTTCCCTAACCATAACATTCCATTTATCTAGCTCTTGTTGTGTTATTGTGGCCTTGAGTTCTAAAACTTTCTCTAAACCTTTATCAGCTGGTCTATAGAAGTTTCAACCCAAAAGGTTCCCACACCTAGTCCTTGAATGATCAGTAATTTCTTGACACAACGTGGCTGCACCTTTCATGGAAGCAAACAGATTTGGTTACATAGGGAAAGCATAGCTTATGCTATTATTTCTGAAGTTCCCCTGTGATCTTTACAAAAGATATAATTGTCTTTATTAATATGGTAAACTGGACAGGGAAGACACATAAAAAACCCCAAACACTGTCAAGAAAAATCAGGGGTCTGCAGAAGTTGGCCAGTGCAATAACTGGCAAGGGGAAGTCCAAGACAAATATAAGCTGTAAAGGGAGAAAACATCTGTTTCAGAATGACATCCTATAGGTCAGCATACTGAAAATTTCTAAAATTAACCTGTACTTATTTAATTCAGGTGAAACAAAAATGTATGTCTGGAAAATCCCAGAGAGATCTAGTCCTGAGAGAGGAGATCCACATTGCATTGCATGGGCATACCATTCAACAGTGGACATCATTAAGGTATATAATTAATATCAGTCTAAAGGGTTTTGTTCGTGACTCTGACATGGATATACTTATAGAAAAAGGGAGGGCTGAATTTGAAATTCTTTCTGCTTTCTCTGTCATTTCCCCCATTACCATACTTTTGAATTTAAATGTTTCTTGAAGTCAAATTGCTTATTTCTAGCAGGAGATGAAAATGAGGCAGTTAGTCTTCATTGAAGTTGATCCATGTAACAGTGGAGAAATAGCCTCGTTTGCCTGACACTCACTGCCTTTATTCAGGTCTGTCATTAAATGTGCTTCTGCTTAGTTAAATCTTGCAATTACGTGGTTTTTCATTTGTCATTTCAGGATACTTACAGTGGATTAATAGGCACACTTGTTGTGTGTCGTAGACATTATCTGCCATCATTTCATACTAAAAAGAAAGTTCAATTCGCTCTTCTTTTTATGGTTTTTGATGAAAATGAATCATGGTACTTGGATGAAAATATTCAAACCTATTCTACCAACCCACATCTTGTTGACAAAGAGGATGAGAACTTCCTTGAAAGTAATAAAATGCATGGTATGTTTCACAATTTAGTTAATATAACTCTGGGAACTCTATAAAATTATCTATTTTAAAGTATTTCATATAAATTTGACTTTCTCACTCCCCCTGGATTTCCTGTTCCAGTGCAGAAGGTCTGAAAAATTTTACTCAAACTGTTTGAAAACACTGTTAATGTTCTTTTGAATGACGCTGAATGACTTTTTTTCCACAGATTAAAGAAATTTCCACAGATTAAAAAAAAAAAAAAAAAAAACAACAAACAATTACCAACAGTGTGCAGCAAAGATATTATTTACCATGTTATTCTTTCTAGTTAAATATGGAATATAAACACACATTTATAATGTGCTGTCCAAAGCCATTACTTTTGTCTGGCATTTGCTTTCAAATCTCGTATTGCATGAAAGTTTAAAGATCAACAATGCACACAATTTGTTTTCTCTGTCTCTTGTCCTTTCCTTCGTTTTAGCCATTAATGGAAAGGTGTTTGGAAATTTGCATGGCCTGAATATGCACGTTGGAGATAAAGTCAGCTGGTACCTGGTGGGAATGGGTAATGAGATAGACATTCACACAGCACACTTCCATGGCCACAGCTTTGACTACCAGGTATCAAGCCCTTTTCACTTATTTCTTGCTGTGTTAAGAATGAGAGGGAGGTCAATTACCAAGGACTGTAACCTATGGCGAAAAGTCACATTACAATATTAAGTGGGGCTTGTAATTTGATTATAAGGTTTTTTATGCCCCAAACCTTTATTTGATCGACATACATAAGCCAGAGAATATCTGCCAGTGGCATTTGCTGACTGGTAACCAGTTGCTTTAACAAGACAGCTGTGACCTTGTCGTGACTGTTGCAAGACAAAAGCCGTAGCTGTTCTTCATTTTCACTTAGCTGATAGTTTATTAAACTTTGGAGCATGAAATGGATGTACAAAAGTGATGCTTCAGTAGAAATGACACACAGGTGTCTTACCGTTCAACTGATTGAAACGTTTGGAAAGTAAATGGATAAAGCTTAAATTACTGCCATCTGGTAATGCCACCGTTTAACTGTTGCTTCTGTTTGTTCTGAAGCAAACAGGAGTTTACCGGGCAGATGTCTTTGATCTGTTCCCTGGGACGTTTCAAACCGTGGAAATGACTCCACAGAACCCTGGAACCTGGCTGTTACACTGCCACGTCACTGACCACATCCACGCAGGCATGGAAGCAACCTACACGGTGCTCCCAAAGGAAGGTAAGAGCGCCCGAGCTCAGTAATGGTCGTTACGTTTGAAGACGCACAGGGGGGCTCACACACAGTCCCGTGTACTCAGAACCAGTTCAGCCACCCAGAGATACTCCACAACCAGAAGCTGCTTAGTCGTACTTCCCTCAGGGCTCCTCAGGACACCAAAGTAAGTAAAGGACTGGGTGTTAAGTGGCTATTGTTTCAGCTTCCCATCCATGTACAGTGACAGATTTTTATTTAAAAAGAATTCATGGGACAGTATGTCTGTACCCAAGAATTGCCAGTATTGTCAGACCTTATCTCAATCTTCATTTAAAACAATAAGAACAGTTGGTAAATAAAGCTGAATTCATCATTCCTACACAGCTGAAGTACTAACAAACTAAAATAGTATTTTCCTTCTCAAGAATGTGTTTTGGCTGTACAGACACCATTACCTTGCTCTAGCAATACTACCTGTAAAAAAATCTTGAAATATTTTGAAAGCTCTTGTTACTACAAAGTTAGTAAAACTTTAAAAGCAGCTCTTTCCAGTACTCAAAGACAGAGCATCACAGACATTCCTTGTAATTGACAGAAAGAGAACAATAGAAATATTTCAAGATATGTGTATGTATATGCATATATATATATATATATCCATGTATGATTTTTTTTTGTATCTGTGCTAAAAATACAGACTGGAACGTTAAACGGAATGTAATTCTATTTTATAAACCACTGGCATGTAAAACACAATCTAGTTCTATTTTACAGAGTACATTGTGCCAAACTTGCACAGACAGTAAAAAGGCTGATTTGAGAGTACACAGAAAGAGATGTAGAAAGAGACTTTAACTTGCAGCAACATGTTGGATTTTTCATTATTAGCCATCTAAAGAGCATCAAAATGTACCCTTCACTGCATCTTAAAGCTGTTTTTAAATCTAACTCACAATGTCCAGAAGGTACTGGGATCCACTGTGCTCATTTTGGATTCTGCTGGCCATATGCACAGACTATTCTTTTGATGAAATGCATGTAAAAAACCCTATTTCCCCCCTTACAGATAAACGGAATCTTGTTCCCAAGATTATTCAATCAGTTCAAGTGTAAAGGCATGGCAGGCACACAAGATTGATGAAAGAATTTTAACACAGTGGTTCTCCAAGGTCTCTCTTCAGTGAAGCATTTCTTGGAAAATATTCTCTTCTGAACAACCCATCTCCATGTATGTTTTGGAAGAGTTCATCTAATGGCCACGTGGATATACTGGCCACAGGTACCAAAAGGGCCATAGACTAAGAGAGCTGAATGGATATGACAGCTCATAAATATATTTTTCTCTAAATACAAGTTGTATCTTGCAAGCTAAACATATTCTAGGTGATGCCTACTGCATGTTATTTAACAGCTGAGGAACATGGAAGAGCCTAATGAAATGTGCCTTTTTTTTAAGTTTGAAAATAACCCCGTGTAACAGCAAAATTCGTTTGTGTATCTGCCGTCACACTGTCACATTTTACTAGACAGATATGGTAGTAGTTATTACTTAGAAAATAGGAATTTGGTTATCCATAAGTTGACACTGAAAATATATATAGTATTGTATAATTGAACAGTTAAATAATAGTTCCTTCTGCTGAATTATTTTGTAATTTTATCCAGTAACACCTTTCAAGATGGTTGGTACATTTAAAGATGTGATGACTGAGGGACGCTGAACTCCCTAGGTCAGTGATCCAACTAATACAGATTTGAGACTGACTTCCTGCTGTACTTTCAGTGAACACTGTATGTCCAGTTGTCCTGTACGGAATTTTCCAGTTGCCTTTCCACCACAGTTAGCTTCCAAACAGATGCTTTACCTCAGACAGCAGTTATCCTTCAACAGTTGATGTGAGATTTCAAAGAAGTAAGATGATTTATGTGAGGGTAGTCCCACACTATGCACCTCTACTCTTTGTTTCATTTGCTTTTGCTTTTTTATTCCAGCACATTCTTTGTACTTGAGTGGATAGTACACTTCATTGTTTTAGGTCAGCACCTTCCTCTGGCTGCAGTGAAGAACATGTGGCAGGAAAAATGCTGCAGTTCCATCCTCTGGTAGAAGATTGACAAAATCTCTTAGTTCCAGCTCCACTGCAACAACTGATAAAGTTTCTGCTCAGAGCAGGGGAGAAAAATATTGTTTAGGTATTTTGAGTTTAGAACAAAGAAACAAAAAAAGTCATCAACAATGTAATTATGAAGTGATCAAATCATCTAAATATTGCAAGTCGCATAAAATTTGAGACATACCCATTTGGATACAACTATAGGAAATCTCAAAAGTAAACTGAAATTATGACTTAAATTAAAACCATACCTCTATCTTGACTCATTGGGTCTACACATGGTACTAATGCTAATGAAAGTCTGCTAGTACTTCACAGGTTTTGTATGAAATGCAAAGGACGCCCTGGAAATCTTACTGGTACCCTAACTCAGCACTGTCTGTAAAACTGGATGTTTTGCAAGCAGCTTCTCTGACCAAGCTGTTTAACATTATATTCTCAAGCGATTACAGGACAGTTACTGCATGAAAAAAAAACCAAAGAAAACTTCTGGCACCAGAAAGTAGAACTTTGTGATAGAGCATGGCAACCTGTGCAGCACAACGCAACCCCTTGGTGCTGTTTTTCTCAGGCATTCCACTGACATACTTTTAACAATGTATGTGCTTTATTCAATATGCTTAATTTGTCAGAACAAACACACTGGCCCCTCAGCTATATACAGTATTATTACCTTCCTACAAACATGTAACAATACATAACTACTAAGTGGATTTCTCTACTTCTAGTAATAACACACTGTGGTTTTTTCCAGTCTATGACCCAATCATCAATACATACTTAAGCCTCCCCAGTGTTATCAATAACAGCCCATTACCTAAGAACCGTATTGTGACTTAGCCTAGAAAATAAACAGAAACAATCACAAATAGCTCTATCTAGTAAGTTTTTTACTGGTATCTATTCCTGATCTATACAGAAACAGTATGATTACAAGAAGTAACTGTTTTCGATACGAAATGGATGCCATGATTTTTATCTGAGGGTACAATGCACACATTGCAGAGTCCCTTGCCAATGATCAGAAAGACTGCTAAACTGTATTAGCTTTAGCTGGAGAAAAAGGTCCCCTTTTCTTCCAAATTACCACATCAGTTGTCCTTAGTCTCAACAGCTATTAAGAATTTTAACTGACGTCCAAAGGCTTCTGGAGTTGAGCAGCAACCAACTGACTTACCTTTGAGTGATGAAATGAGAACAGGGCACTCATTTCCAGTAAGTCTAGTCCTCCTGCAAAGGTCAGGAAGCAGCTTGTTCCACCACAGAGCCTAAATCCACAAAAACCCACAGCAAAAGTGTAAATCAACCAGGACTGCAATTAAGAGTATGAAAGAGCTGCTAAAAATACAGGTCGGTCACAATGAACTTAATGCAAGAAATGCAGTGATTTTGCATGTATCCTATTTTTCCATCTTAAGTGCAACCTTTTTCTGCTCAAAAATCTTTGCACAGTGCCCCTTATACCTCTGTAGACAAGTTTAGAAGATAAAAGTCACTAGCAAGACTGATGCAGTTAGAGAATTTATTTTTTCCCTCTGAACAGCTCCATGCAAAGTGGTCAACAGCATTACTATAAGAACATTGCTCTGTCTCCTGACCTCATCTGTCTACTCCCAACAGCTATAGCAGTGAATTAAGGTTTGTGTACAATTTTGTTGATAAGAATGAAGGGAAGGGACTTCTTTCCTCCTTCTTTAAACTTGGTAACTTTTTTTTCACCTGCACTCAGATTCAGTACTACAACCTCACATTCAACTCTAATGTGGAAACAATCAAAGAAACTAGTTTCAGATCTGAATAAAAAGTTCAGACCAGGTTTTGAACAGAGTTTTAGTATACCCATCTAGTAGAGGATCACCTTTACTGACTCTGGTCAGTAAAGCTGTGTACAATTAACTGAGCAGCTGTGATTGGCAATGGAAGCAAACTCCTGTACTCCTGGAACACTCACATAATACCACTTCCAACATTAAAACTGTATAGAGGCCTAAAGGGAAAATGAGACATAAAGACAATCTTTCCACTAGTGCATCAGTACCAGTCTGATGTTATAAGGTCAGAAGATGTCACTAGAACACAGGAAAAACATTATTTAAGTGTGATTTTATTTGAAGGACCATGTTCTTCTATCAGTTAGCTTATCAGTAAGATTTCACCTATAAACACTGTCAGTTTAGAACACCAATTAGTGAGAAACAAGGTAGTGTTTCACTTACAGTGGAAAACCCCCATATTACTCTCCCTTTTCTGAGGCAGTCTGCTATCTGAAAAGACGATGCTTTAAATTTACTATAATGAATACAGTAAGTGACAGAAGAAACTGGAGGAAAAAGTATTCCATTAAAATCAGTGGGGACTGAGTTAACAAAATACCAAGCAAGAGGTTCAGTGCAAGCTAAGCCATTTACTTCGTCTGAAAGCTGGGCTGTGTGATCCACCCAGAGTCCATCTGAACACAACAGCATTCTGGTTAGGAAAAAACCCCCAAAAGCCAGCGAACAAGTTTACTGAAAGCAGCACACCTGCTTGTCCCCTCTGAGCTCGTGCCGAGCGTAGAGCACAGCCGCAGCAGGACACCTCCGCAGGAGCTGCTCAACGGCCTCCTCAGCCTGGCCCAGGTGGGTGTGGCACAGAACACGGACGGCGAGGCTGACGTTGGCAGCCTCTGGCAGAGCCTCCAGGACAGGCAGAGCTGCAGCTACATTGATTGACTGACTACATAAAAGAGACTGAAGACAAGAACAAAAAGTATTGTTTGGATTTAAGACAAACTGTGCAAAAAATGCTAACTATATCTTAGAACAGAAGCCATTATTGTTGGAATAATTCTAAAATAATACTTCCCTTAATAAATGTTGCTGAAAATTGAGAAAACAAGTTTAGAGGGGATGCAAATGTAAATATCATTGTTACCAACAGATCTCTTCAGTATTTTTTCCTTCCATCATTTCAATTAACCTTTTATTTCACCTTGGATAACTGGGGGGGAAGGAGGAGAAGAGTCTGCTAGAGGAAGTTGTTAATACATACATGAATATTTGCAGAATGACTCTTAAGTTGTAAGCAGTAAGAGGCAATACCTGTTTCATACCTGTAGTCTTGAGATGTCTTCATGGTAATCTTTATCAGATGAATGTCCCATTGACATTATGGAAGTCACCCATGGGAAAATCAACCCAAAATGATTACAGGAGTTTATCTATACAAGAAAGCATCAAATTTCAGTAAAAGAAACATTTGATTAGTGACGGTTCCATGTGAAACTCACCACAAGTGAAGAAAATTTTAATCTCAAATAGTGTAACTTAGAAGACCAGCTACTCTTTCTTCTGGTTCATGCAATTTAGTAACAAATAAACTAGAAACTTTTATTCAGTTCTGTATTTCAGCTTTCCTATTCATAATTCTTTAAAATTCATCTTTCACACAATTTTCTCATTCAGTAAGCTTTGTAAAATTGCAAATACTCCACCTGACACTTTCTCATTTTTCATTTTAGCCCTTACTTCTATCCAGACCTATTGGAAGTATATTTGCAAATGTACTCAAGGAGTAGGACTGCCCAGAGCTAGCAATACCAGTCTGTAACTGCACACTACCTTATTTGCTTTCAGTCTTGCTTCTTTTAACAGATAAACTGTCCAGAATTAAAATACTAAGGATGGTATTTGGACAGATTTTGGAGGAACACTGCAGTCCTAAAACCTCCTCTGAGTGGTTTACCACTTACCAGATCCTCTGTTGTTTTCAATGGCTTAGTCTCAGGCAGTTGCTTCTTTGATATCCTCCAAACATACTGAGAAGTAACCCTCAATAAGAGCTCCTGAAGTATTTCTTCCTGAGAGCACACTACAATGAGAGCTTCCCAGAAATCCACCAAGAGCTGAGGAATAGTGTTTTCACTATTACTACACAGCATCTAAGAAAAAAACGACAGAAGATGGCAAGTTAATATAGACTATGGTGATTATTAATAGTAGAAATTAGAAGAAACAGAAGGAGGAGTTTTTACTTTTAGAAGCAGAATTTTCATTCCTTTTTTGTCTTGTGATTCTACGTAATACACTCCTAGGCAAAATAAAGAGTTAGTGGAATGATTTTAAGGTAATCAATTCTAAACAAGAGATTTAATTTCTTCTTCAAGATTTACACCACTGACAGAAATGTCACCACCACCATCAGCAAATATTTCCAGACTGCTAATTTGGAGGATTTTATATATGCCAATAGCCAAGCAGGTGTCTTCAAAAGAGCACTACAGAGGCCACGATGAGAGATGCCGTGTAGCTCAGCTGGGTATCATGGCAGGACCCACAAAGGAGATGTTTTAAGGTGTGCTGTGTCAGCAGAAAGGACTTTTACTTGGTTTCCAAATGGTTTTAAACAACAACACTTGATCTAATTTGAACTTTATGACTTGCTATTTTTGATACAGGCCTTTCACAGTAACAGGTACAGTAAAACTGCAACATACCTACATTGAAGAACATGTTTTAACCCAAGTAAGTTATTCATTGTAGAGAAAAGAAAAAAAAGGTTTGTCTATTCCCAGTTGAAAGAAAGCAAACTTCAGGGGTGCTAAAAAAACTATCCTATTAATATTTCTTCTCATAAACTGCAGAGACACACTTTTCTTTCACGAATTTATACAGAACATCAGAATATTGTATACCTTCATATTTAAGTCTGATTGTTTGGAAATATCTTTTAATCCCAGTGATTTCTTTAAAAGGAGCTTATGGAATTAATTTATGTAAATTGTGTTAAATTTCATTAGCCTTAGGAAGCTCAGTCACTAGGAAGCCACTGAGAGACCACTGAGATCAGAATATTCTCTATTCAAATGACAGGGTAAAACCAAAGAACTTAACGGATTTTTTTTTTCTTCATTTAACCAGTATTTATTTCCAGAAGGTCCAGTTTCTGACTCTGTAATCATCTACCATGACTAGAATATAACCCTCTTTCTGAACAAACGCTGAAATTTTTTCAGAGTGAAGGAGCAGCTGAGTCTGCTTTTCTTACCAATAGCAACATCACTATATAAAAAAACAGAAGCCAAAAAAATGATCACAGGCCAACCTTGAAAAAGGTATCTGCTTCTTCCAATTCAATTTTCCCATTCTCATATAAAGCCACAGTGGCAGCCACGAGTAAACCAGGCTGTGTCTCCTTCAGGTGAACAGCAAACTCAGTTGGCACAACAATTCCTCCCTTACGCTGCCTCAAGAGTCGTGGTTGCCCAATGAAGCCACAAGCCAGTGCTGTCTGCAAACATAATCAGATATAAATCAGGTAAGGAATTCAACATATACATGATTCAACCCACTAAACTCAGTATTTTCTCAGGCAGTGAAGTTTAGATAGAAGAAATGAAGGAAAGTCAGGGGAAGAAAATAAATCCTTTTTCACAGAGTAACTCTTCAGAAACCAAGCTCCAAACTGCATGAACACTCCAAAACAAGAGGCCTTGTGCCTGAACACTGAAAGTAACATGCTGTTGAAAGCTGCAGTTACTGCACACATAAGAAAGTTGGATTTTGTGAAGAAATCCAAGACATTCAATACACACGGTGCTTTGAAAAATCACTGGCTGAACTCTCAATAGACTACTTTGCTGAATTTCAGTAGATTACTTTGCTAAAGTATGATTTTTATTTTGAAAATACCCCAGAAACAATGATCAAAATGTGCTGCACTTTGTGCAACAGTAGGTTGTTTCTGGGTATGTGAGTGCTTTCAAAGGTAACCGTAACAAGGTGCTGTTCCCACTTTAAAGACAGCGGAGAAATGATGCCTAGGAAATTAAATTAATTCCACAAATATAAGGCAGACCTAGGAGGAAAATTCAGATTCTAACCCGCTATGAATACAAACTATTTTTCCTTTCTTTAGTTTTCTAAAAGTATGAGTTTTTTCTACTTTGAAACAAAATGCTTTTTTAAAGGCAAACTGCAATAAAACGTATTTAATAGATCAGACTAAAAAGAAAGAAAACCCAACCAAACAACCCAACACCCATATCTCAGCCACCTCCTATAAATAATTTCTATTCTATTTTATGAACAACAACCATGGAGTGGAATGTGTATGTTTGCTCACAACATGGCAATTTCACTTGATCACACTGCAAAAGCAGGTAATATTGAATATAATTTTTGAAAGAGCTCCCCACAGTTCTCACCTTGCAATTCAAAACCTTCTGATTTTAAAAGCTCTCCACGACTTCTTTCACCAAAGCATGATATCTAACTTTGGAACAGCGATCCATTTATTTCAAAAGTTTTTAGACTTCCAAATATCTCACTTTAAGAAAAAGTCTGTATTTCAAGCTGTGTCACCTTTGAATATTCCACAGTCCTGATCAACCTTACCAAGATGTAATTTACAGACTGATCTGAGTCTAAAACCACATGTGAACATCTATGGCAGAGACAGCTCCACTAACATTTCCCCCCCCACCCACTGATGAGGAATTCTTATTTTGATAGCACAGAAGTACATTCTGATCTGGTCTTAGCAAGGGTTAAATGCTTTGATTCCACATAAGAAACGTGTGAAATTGTATACAGAAATTCCACTTTGTGTGCACAGTGGACGAATATCCTGCTTCAAGAGCAATTTTATAAACAACTGTTTGCATAGAGATGGTGTTTTCATGGGTGTATCATATTAATTTCAGGCGTAGGGCTGTAGAAACACTACTATACAACCCAGGCAGCTGAAGAGCACTGGCTCTGCAGAGCTTGTTACCTCCCAGTAAACAGCATTTAATTTATCAAGAATTAAGAGCTTCAGAACTTTTACTTATTTGGTAAGGCTTTGCCAAGACAAGATTACTCTACCTGCAGGGTAAACTGTATAGTTCCAGTGTGTGCCAGCCCTCCATTCTACTGCCATTGCACACATTCAGTGGAGCCTACACAGCACATCAGGAGGAAGAGGAGTGACTGAAAGCTTCTTTTACTGTAAAATGCAACTACAAGTCAAACGACTGACCTGGGCTTTGGCAAAGTGTGCATAGCTCATGCTTCAGCATACTTTACCTCCTTATAGGAGTCCATCTCATGTTCATACATTATCAGGTCTCCCATTTGCAGAGCCAAAAAAGCCTTAGTAAGCGTCAGGACCACTGATGGCATCATCTTTTCTACTTTCTGAAGATACTTCACAGCTGTCAAAGGACATACATTTCTCATGCAGGGGCTGCAAAGGATATGAGGCAGCTGCACGGGGTCAGCGAGATAGAATATCTGGAGAACTTTATTTCCTGATTCCTATTGAAATAAAAGCCATTTGACAGTTTAAACCTTTTCAAATACAAAGTCTACTATGGCATATGAAAGTAGTGCAGTTTTGTGGTTGTTTTGGGTTTTGTGTTTGTTTTTTTTAAGCAGACAAGTACAGCTTAGCTATCAAAACACAGTGCCTCTCCTGCCTCTCTCTTCCCTACTAATAAAAATAAAGGATCACTAACTGGTAGTGATTCAACCCATATTCTGGGGTGCTAGCCAGAACCCCACAGAGAATTGTTTTTACCAACCTGTACAATTTGGCAATGTTCAAAGAAATAGCTTCTTTTGCTATAGAAATGGGAGATGAAAGAAATTTGAGGCAGAGCTTTCCTAAACCAGAAGCGTCTCTGTGTGCAAGTAGGAAACAGATCACTAGCAACATGCATCATGATAGCCAAACCCACAATATGTAGCTTGAAAGCAGCCCAAAGCATCACAAGTGCTGCTTGCTGTTTTTTCAGTGAAAATGGGAAAATAAAAATAATGTGAAAAAGAATAACTGTAAAACTAAATAAGTAACTCGTCATTTTCAATGAGAATTTGATTAAAATTTGATACACAGTTCTTAAAATCAGAACTTAAAATCAACAGACTACAAAAAAGCCAACTTGTTTCTACCTTGCTTAATTCTTCATTCAAGTCTTCATTAAGAGAGTGAGTTAGGTAAAATATAAGTCCTTTCTCATATGTCTGTGTTTCATCACCTTCTGAAACTAGTCTCTTTAAAACTTCAGTCATGGATAAACCTGACATTCTGTAGTATGGCAAAGCAAGGTGGTAATCCTTTGTGTCAAACCTGTAGGCAACAGAAAGGAAGGAAAAAAAATATCAAAACCACTAAGGGCAACACTTCTGCCATCCCTCTTGGTAAGAACTAAAACAGTACATCAAACAAAGTCAGACACATCAGTTATCCGCATGTTCATAGTTCATATTCACATAATGCTTGCATTCCGTGTGTAATGACAATAAAGACAACCAGACACTGAAGGGATGACCAGATTAAGCTGATTTTTTAAAACAGAGACTTATATTACATATGTAATGCTAATGTAAACCAGCAAAGAATTATGGATTTTCATCTTAAGGTTACATTATTGGAAACACAGCTGACCTATACCACCTCGACATCTAAAACATACCTGCTGTAGCAGTCTCCTAAGAATGCACAACTTTCTCTGAACGCTCTTAGAAGTTCTTCTTTCTCCTCTGATTTAAGGAAATGAGGGTCCATGAGAGCTGCTCGGATCAGTAAGTGAGCCTCACTTAAAAGATGGATGCAGCTCTCCGTTTTAACGTTTTCGTAAGTTCTACTATAATCTACCTAGAACAGACACAGGATATACTTGAGCTACTGGCAAAAATTAAGAATATACATGAGCAATTCTAATGAGGAAAGCAACCATTTGAAATAGGATTATGGGCTATACATGAGAAACACATTACATTATATTCAGCAATGGCATGCATCAGAGATTAACTAACAGTACTTAATTTAGTTAGCAAATAACAAAAGCAGGAGTCGGACAATACCATTTCTCTGTAAAGCTGAATGGTTGAAACAGTGTTTATAATATATAAATTCCAACCAGGCTCTGACTCAGAATTTGTTCTGGATTTGATGCTGTCAGCCTTTCTGGAACTAGAGAGGAGGAAAAGAGTTGAGTTGTCAGTGTTGAAATAAACACTATGCAGCCAAAACACCACCACTCATTTGATAATTCAAACGCATAAATAGGTATGTTTGCAGACTAGTAAATGCTGGAGAGTTAAGCTGTGAATTTAAGTCATAACAGCTAACAACAAAATGGGATAGGCATGTTCATACACGAGGAACATCATCAGAACTGTATACTACATCTTCTCTGGTGCTTAACACCAGGTAGTATCAGATACTTACAGGAATCACAGAATCATCAAATGCCTTGGCTTGGAAGGGACCTTAATAATCATTTATTTCCAACCCCCCTGTCATGAGCATGGGATGCCACCCACTGGGACAGGTCAGACTGCCCAGAGCCCCATCCAACCTGACCTTGAATATTTAAGTACTTTAAATTAGCTAAAGTGTTTACGTTCATTCTGTAAGGACTTGCTGCACGTTTGCCCCTGCAGCTCTACCAAACTGTTTGCCAAGACATTGTGTAAAGAAATACCAGAATGCTTTTACTCACATGTTGGCTAGCTTTCATATGCCCAAAAAACCACCACAGACTCTTTTTGTTCTGCTTTTTGGTTTTAACTGTTCTGGGATATTTACGTCTTTATTTTCAAATTATGGTGCTAAGTAGCCTAGTATTTGTCCAACCTGTGTCCTTTACAGAAGGCAAAAAGACTATCTTCCTCAAATGCCAATCAGAATATTTGAAACAACACAACTGGCAGAAGAAAATGTGCTTTATACAAAAAAACTACAGTATTTTGAATAGGCATTCTCCCTGATGGGCTTATCCTTATCTTCTCCTGAATAATGTCTGCTCTAGGCTTTAAGAAATAATAGTTCAAATAACTCCTTCAGTCATCTACAGCTGTCCTACTCTTGTTAATTAACTTGAACTGACTTTAATAAATGTGGTTTCTGAATAGCTGTTCAGAATAACTCCTTAGACATTTTATGAAAAGCTCTCAAAATAGAAGGGGGATAGCAGTTCCCACAGAAATTAATAAAAAGTCACATATGCCTCTGGCTACACACATGCTACAAGAGTAACTTGGGCCAAAGTCTGATCTAACTTTTGTCATGGATAAGTGCAGTGGTGTTCGTCATTTTTCTGGTAAAGAACCCCAAAGGTAAGACATTTTCCTTTTGTGCTACAGTACATTTTGTAACCTGTAGCTTTGGTACTCTACATAGTACTTTTGTTTCTCAAGATAAATATTTTTTTTTCTCTGGCCAAGTTCTTAGCAATGTTACTTTAACATTTTGTTGATTTCAAGCATCTGTGACCCTACTTTCATTTCTTCTGCATCAGTTAATACAACAGAATTAAAAAAAAAACAAACCAAACCTTGATTTCTGTTCTCATTCACTAAGAATGGAATTCTTTTCAAACAGTTTTCCACAGAGGAACCACTCCCACTGCAATACCCACAAATTCAGCACTGTACACAGCACTGTAAGTATTGTCTCCCTAAAAGACAGAAATCCTTACAGCATCCTCCTTGTAGGCTTTCTTCTTTCAGTAATATCTTCTGTGTCTGCCTTTGTCAAAAGAATTATATGGTTTTTGAAATGACAGATAGCTCTTGGTCCTATAAAAAGCTGCATTCGTAATGTGCAGACATCCAGTGTGACAGGTGGACAGGCCTATAAAGGAAAGGGATTGTTTTGTCATTTCGGTTAGTATGTACTTTGAGTCTTTAAATAAATCAGGGAAAGAAGTAACCTTTGTACAATGATCTGACATTAAAAACATTCCCTGGCTTTCCTAACTTTGAGTGCTTCACTTAAATAAGAATAAAAATACTCATAAAAGCATGACAAGAAACATTTAACAATGGGGAAAAAAAAATCATTTCCCTCTTCAAAGTAACTACAGTTTTAGCTGTATGTCTTAAAATAATGCAGCCTAAGCCACATGTCTAATGTGGAAAACTGAATCCCAAATAGTCTGAATTTGGCCAAGTTGTAAAAGACTGCCTGGTTTTAAAGTCTTGATTTCGGTTGCTTATAAAAAGCAATTACAGATAAAAGTATTATTTTTGCTTCCCTATTGTTACACTACATACCCCATATTATGTCTCCAGTTTGTTCAATATGCACCTTTCAGGTAAAACTTACCCTATTACACTGGACTAAAAATTGAAAAACACAACCTCATTTGCACAGAAATGTTTTAAATTTACAACTTTAAATAGATAAAATACTACCTTTACGAATTAACATACATAGTGAAGTAAGGCAACAGAGTATTATACGTGTAACCTGATTTTTGAAGACACCTCAACATTTCTTGTAAGAGGTAGAGGCCTGCAGGCATGACCTAGAGACTCTAAACTGCCCTGGGCAAGTCAGAACCAGAACCAGGCAGCTCTTAAACTGGTGTAAAAAACAAGCAGGAAAAATAATAATAGCAAATAATAAAAATAACCATCATCATCCTCACACTTCAAACACCTAGAGCCCTGTGGGACTAGAGACCATGGAGGATCTGCAGCCTGTGGACAGTAAGCTGCAGCAAAGACATCCGTGTGGGACTGCAGCCTGCACACCCCTCCAAACGTCCCCTGGAGGCAGGAGGCAGCATTTGGCTGATGGAGAAACTGTGATGGACTTGAATGTAACCCACAGTGAAAACACAGAACGCTGAGACTAGAGAATGGACAGGACAGATTGTGTCACATGTCTGTATCAGTTATCTAGTACCTCTCTGAAGAGCAGAGAATACATGTTTGGCTCTTGAAAATTTTATAAAACTTCTACTGTCCTATGATTTCTTTATGTCTGCTGTCTGCATGCTCAACAGAAATCCTTCAATGCTAACATAAAATACACCTCAGTCTACCTTTCCTACTACACTTACTAATGTATATCACAACCTTTACAAGTCAATTGATTTTTACTGATAAGCCATTTAAGGAAGGGGAAAAGTTTAGACCTCCAAGGATCAAAAGCCCTCCTCCTAAAAAGCATGCCCTAAGTACGTGGTAGCAGATTTGTTTGATTGTCTACACTCCTCCTACAAAAACTGGTTTTTCAAGGACACCTGAGAGAGAGAAGCATCATCAGCTACAATAACGGAAAACTCTGCACCCTTCCTTCAGTTTTCTACAGAAAAGTATGGAAGTTAGCTTAAAACAGAAGTGATTTTATAGCATTTGATGTTTTTAACCACATTCTACTCATGGTCTAGAATTTAAGATGGCAACAACAGATTGTTTCATTGAGACATCTGTAGACCACCAAAATACAATATGCCATAGATTGAAGTAAAGTATTAATTTTGGACGTTATTTTAGTCAGCCAGAATTTCAAACACAAACTAAGTCAACTAGGTGCCATACCACTACCCCAAAAGTCTTAGTGAGATAACGAGAGGTGCACCTTCACAGTCGTATCAATGTAGGGATCCTCATCACGAGCTGCTGCTGCACTGCATCTCACTGTGAAACACTGCAGGTTCTCACTAGAGGGAAAGATGAAAATGCAACAGTGAAGGAAAGAAATTAAGACTTGCAAAAATCAAGTAGCCAAGACTACAAAGAATTACCTCTTTTTGATTTGAAGAAAAGGGCTTTGAAGCCTAAGCAGGAGGGCCCACTGGACTAACATATGAGGCTGCCCAGAGATTTCCAGGGGACTATGAAGGATGTATCAGAGGGGGAAAAATAAAAAGGGCAGCAGCATAGAGAAACACAGTAATAGTATCAGCAAAATCATAAACTTAGTACCTTGTAATGACGTGTAGGAACTGTGGAGTAAGGACTGCCTGCTCTGATTTCTCTGAATACTGGTAAGTAGAAATTACTTCTACTAGCTTCCCAATAGAGTAGAGATATCCAACATGAGGTAAAGAGAAAAAGCAAAAGAGACTCAGTAGTTCTCTCTTGTTCTCGGTTTCCTCGTAGGCTGTCACAGAGCTTCCTAGATGTAACAATAAGAAAGACATTTTACATACTTCATAAATCCAAACCTGGCAATTCCACTGAAAGCCTGATGCCTAAAAGATACTATCAAACCTGCCCAAGTTGCAGACTGGTTTTGTTACTAGCTAGTAAAAAGGACTATATGAAGTTATTAGAGAGAAACCAAGGGAGGGCTACTAAGATGGTGAAAGGCCTAGAGGGAAAGCCATACAAGGAGTGGCTGAGGTTCCTTGCTTTGTTCAGCCTGGAGGAGTCTGATGGGAGACCTAACAGCAGACTACATGCAGTTCCTGAGGGAATGGCCTGAAGTTGTGTAGGGGAGGTTTAGGTCAGACATCAGGAAAAGATTCTTCCCCCAGAGGGTGCTGGGGCACTGCCCAGGCTCCCCAGGGCAGTTGGCATGGCCCCAAGGCTGCCAGAGCTCCAGGAATGGTTGGACAATGCTCTCAGGGGCAGAGTAGGATTGTTGGGATGTCTGTGCAGGGCCAGGCGTTGGATTCAATAACCCCTGTGCATCCCTTCCACCTTTAGCATATTCTATGATTCTATGAAATCTGACTGCTAACATACAGCATTAAATTCTTCCATGGGTCTTTTGGGGCTTGAGCTAGTGAACCCCTAAAATTTGCATTCACCCCTTCCCTTTCCAGTTTTAACTGAAGCCTGTCAGAGAGGTAACCTGTATCTTAGCGAGTATTAAGGTTTACCACCCTGATTTCCTCTGTAGGCTAATGAGTAGCACTCTAGTATCTTAAAACACTGAGGATAATTTTATTAATGCAATGTAAAGAGTGACTGTTTTGCAACAAAAAGTTAATCAGCAGAGAACTGATAAAAGCTGATTTAGTCTTCCTCTTTTGGTGTGATGAATTGGTATTTTATTTCAGGGTTTATGCAGAACTTGGAGAAATTTAAAGACTTTTTTGTTAACAGAAGCTCAGTTTAAATCATGGAAAAGGGAGGAAATACCTCAATTTGAAAAACAAATCATACAGAAACAGCGTGCAAAACAGGATATACAATGAAGCTCCTTCCTTTCACAGTCTTGTATGATCCAGCCCATTGTGCCTTCACAAGTAGCCATGTACCTGTCTGATATACAGGGAGCAGCTGAACAGAGTGCAACTTTGTCTCTTCACAAAACCCAAAAGGCGACTGGTCAGGTGTAAAACGTCTAGAGAAAAAAATCCAAAACAACACGGGACCACAGTGAGAGATTAAGATGATCTACTTTGGACAAGTAAATGGCACTGGTTATAACAGGCACAGCTCATGCTTTAAAACTCAACAACAATTCACACTCTAACTACCATAATGCTTACAGCATAGCAATGCCAAGCAGCATGGGGCACAGCTACATATAACTATCTTGAGTTCCTGCAAACAAAATCCTCTTTCTTTGCTTGCCTGCAAGATGCATGTCAAAGTTTGAGATCATTGGAAGACATGTTGCAATTGATTTGGACCTCAATTTAACCTTTTTTTTCTGCCTTTTTATTCTACTGAGCTGTACGTAACATCATGTCATCTCCAATCCTATTTTTCTTTCCTATTACGTGTAATCCTTTTCCCTGCTTTGCTTTGGAATTCACTGCTGGACTGTGACATTAATTCTTTCTTGGTCTTTGATAAAAATGCTGATAAAAGAGGAAGACTAAATCAGCTTCCTGAGAAGGGGACCTGGAGAGGGAGATGCTGAGCTCTTCTCCCTGGGCACCTGGGAAGGGCTCAAAGCTGCGCCAGGGGAGTTTCAGGTTTGACATGAGGAAGCATTTCCTTACCGAGAGAGTGGTGGAACACTGGAACATGCTTCCTAGAGAGGTGGTCAATGCCCCGGGCCTGTGATTGTTTAAGAGGCATTTGGGCTGTGCCTTTAGTACTACACTTTCACAGTAGCTCAGAAGTGGTCAGGCAGTTGGACTAGATGATTGTTGCAGATCCCAAGTGAAATATTCCAATATATTTTAAAAATGGCTTTCTTTGGTATCCCATTATCTCCTCAGTTCAAAAGAAACCCTAACCCTTAAAAAAACCCCAAAAGTCAAAATATCAGTTTTCTTGCAAAAAGACATAATCCACAACTCATTTTGGTTTCTTGTAGTAAATTAACCCATATAGGGGAAAATACATTTGTGATACCTGAAAAGCAGATACCGCACTTGGAAGCACTTTGTCTCTTCAGTAGGTAACTCTGTGGATTCCAGTGTGATGGGTATCTCACATAGCTTACTTTCTTCCCCAAGCAGTTCCACTGGCTTCTGACATATGATGAACTCATCTAATTCAAGCTGCAAATTATGTGTTGAAGGGCTTTCATCTTTCACACCTGAACAATGAAAATGTTATCTTAATTGTTCAAACCATTCCATTCAGCAGTAAGAAACTGGTATGACACAGTGTCAATTAAATACTCCAATTACAGCTACCTAGCCAGGGTTTGCTTCCTCAAACCATCAGATTTTGAAAACAGCCATGCTAGAAGACAAGAATTATTCCTTAATTAAGCCTCAGCAGTTGGAATACTCAGAAGTCAAGATTTTGGAAAAAACCCTCATGCAAACTCTTCATTAGAAAGCAAGTCCAAAGCAACTTGTGCTGCAAATGGTCAGTCATCAAAAACTGTTGTCTTTCGGCTGGAGAGGTTTTGAGAATGAAAAGGCAGCAATCACAGAAAGTTGTGCTCTCTTAAACTCACTGAAGTTCTGGAAAGCAAATCCTAACAACACTTACGGAGAAACTGGAATTTTTCTATTTAGTTTTTAGTAATAAGAACAACTAGGGGCAGAATGCCATCATCTGAGAAAAGATCCATCTTCACTCAGTGAAGAACATTCCTTTTATATTTTCCCTATGACAAGGCTTATTCACCTTTAAATCTTTTTGTAGGTGCAGTTTCCATTTCTACAAGACCATCATTCTAAGTTTAATTACAAGCTAATTATAAACTTTCCAAAAGTTTGTTCATACGTATACTTTTGGAAAGGTGGGAACTGGAAATTGATTACATAGGGATTGATGTCTTGCAATACACAGGAATGAAACCTACCCAGTACATCTATTTCTGGGATACCTAGGATTTTAAGGCAAGGCCCCGAATAAAAAAAAGGACTGAAAAAGGAGAATTTGCTTGATTTTGCAGATTATGAGCCTACTAACAATTACAAAAGTACACAGGCATTGCCACAGAAACACTCTTAAATGTGTAAGCCAGTTATTTAGGCAGTGACACTGACGGAGTAATTTTTCTGAACATAGCACACTGAACTACTTTAGTAAAGAACACTTTAGTTTGGCACATGGTAGCACACCAAAACAGGGACCTAATTCTCTATCTGTAGAGGCTGCACTATCCTGACAGTGTGCAGAACGATGGCATATTTGTTTGAATTGTTACCTCCAACTGCAGGGTGGGTACAACTTTCCATGCCCTAAAACATTCAGCTGACAGTCATAGGATGATCTAGAAATATTTGCCAAAGGGCAAAGACCTTGTTTGAGCCTGCTTTCAGAACAACAGGAATCAGTGAGCAGATTCTTAAAGATACCAAAAAAAAAATATTTCTGCACTTACCTCCATCCACAGTCTTTTCTGGTGCACTGACTCCCTGAGCACATTGCTCTGTCCTGTCTGCACTTCGCTGGACCAGTTCCAGTTTCAGGATTAGAACATCCAGCTCTGTTGTTATGGCTATATGTCTGGCACAAAATGCAACTTCGGCAGGAATGAGATTATCAATGTGCAAAATTAAGGAGCGTTCAAAGTCTAACACAGTCAAATTCTGGTTTATGACAAGGTATTTCAAACAGAATATGACTAATTTATTCTTGCAGCCCACAAGAAGATCTCCATTTACAGGACAACATGAAATGCACAGTGGAGGGTCTGAAAGCGGCATTTCAACAACTGACATCTGTTCTTTCCAGGTTTCACTATATGACTCTTCCATCTTGTGACCAACCATCCGAACACACACACGAGAGCTCCCTGCAGACATACATCTCCAGTTCGTATATGCTCTTAGGAAAGTTGCTTTGCCTTTTTCTTCAATTGTCACCAGATAGTCTCCTTAAAAGAAATATATAATTATAGAGTAGATGACAATTTTTGAGCTCTCTACCTTCTGTAGTTCATTACAAAGAACATCTTGAAGTCTCAACTCATCCATAAAATTCCAAAACCAGTTTTCACCATTTTTCTCTAATTAAATACAACGTTCAAGGTTTTTTGCTGGGTGGCACACATTTAATATACCATTAAAAAAAAGGACTTATACATCTAAGTCCACAATAACTCGTAAGTGAATCCACTATATGAGTTGTATTTGCAGACAAGGTCCCCTTCCTACCCCCCAACCTGCGTCCCCAGCCCCGCTTTGTTCTCTACAGACCAGGGAAAGCAACAGACTAACAGACTCACGAAGAGCTGCGGGACTGGCTGGAACGACCACCCACCCCGTGCTCTGAAAACAAAAACCCAGTAAAACAAAAGCAGGGGAGGGAGTACTGACCCTACGCAGACGGCAAACAAAGGGAGGACGCGGTCCGCGGGCCGGCCCGCTCCAGCCGCCGCGCCCGAGCCGACCCCGGGCGAGGACGGAGCCTGAGGGAGGAGTGGCTGGGAGCGCCAGGCCCCGAGCGGGGCCGCTGGCCGGCCTCCACTCCCGGCCCGGCTCCCCGCCGCCCGGCGGAGTCCCGGGGCCTCTTTCCGCACTCGAGGCGGCCACGTCCCGGCCTCCCCAGACGAGCACCCCGGAGCCGGCGGCAGCCGGGACTAACCTGCCGAGCTGTGCGCCATGCGCAGCACGGGCCCCAGCGTGGCGAAGGAGCCCATGGGCTCGCAGCGGCCCTCGTCGCGCACGGCGAACGCCTCCACTCTGCAGCTGGCCGCCGTGCTGGCCACGAACAGCACGTCCCGGCCGCAGCAGAAGTGCGCCGGCTCCTGCTTACAGGGCACTACTCGCTGCGACCCGAATGGGTGCAAGTTGTAAAGCTGCACCATGGTCCCGCAGCAGCGGAGTGCGCTCCGGAGGCCTCTCGAGGCGGCGCCTGCACTTCCGCGGCGGCAGAGCGGGCAGAGACACCGCCCCCGGCGGGCTGCGCGGCCCGGCCCCGCCGGCAGCGTACGGCTCCCCTGGGGCAGGTGGCCTGGCACGAGGGTCTCTGTGGCCTTAGCGTGGCTCCGTTCCTGTGTGAGCACTCCCGGGCATGCTCTGCCATCGCAGAGCAGCGCCATGCACTGCGGGAACTCCCGAGTGGGAGGGTAAGTTGGAAGCCATCACTGAGGTGAGACAGGACTGGGAACGGTGGCTCAGTACAAGACCTCGCTTCCGAGTGTTCGGGCGGAGGTGAGTGTGCGGAGCTGATTTCCCATGGGCGCGGCTCGGAGCAGCTGCCGCCGACAATCAGCGAGCGTAACCTCCCAGGCTGCTGAGGCCTGGGATCTTTCAGTCTCCCAGATACAAACACAAATACTTTTTTGTATTTAAATGCAGCAGTTCTTTCTTCAGAATTACATATGCTCTGCATACACTGCATGCTCTACAGATATTAGTTACAAATACTTCTGGGAAAAAAAAAATCACTTCTGGTAGCTTTAGTTTATGTTGCCCCTTTTCTCTCTCCCCGTTTTAAAGAATGTGTAGGCAAGAAAAAACCAGAATGTACAACCCACACCCAAACCAACTCCCCAAACAAAACTTAAGTTTTTGTCTCAGTTTCTGGGTTCAGGACTAAAGAAAATGTATTTCACAGAATATCCTGAGTTGGAAGGGACCCATAAGGATGAAGTCTAACGTAACTAAATGGTCTGTACAGGCATCAAACCCATGACCTTCGTGTTACTGGAACCGTGCTCTCACCAACTGGGTCAGCAGTTTTTATACAAGGCAAGTGCCCTATAATTAACTGCTTCCACGCGTCTCTAAAGGTCTATTCATTTGCAAAGGACATTTGATTTTTTTTCTTTACTAGGTGAATGTAGGAATGTAAAAATCACTACACACTTCTAAAGCAGATAACAGATCTGCTACCAAAACCTCTAATCTCAAATGGTCCTTCCTTAGTGAATACATACATTAATAAGTGAAGAAGAAAAAACAGAGATGGTAGAATCTTTAAAACTTTATTTGAAAACACATTTGAAAACTTTATTTAAAAACAAGTGAACGGGATTCTGCAATTCTTTTTTTTTGGTAAATAAATTTTTCCAGGCTATAGTTTTCTCAATATTCATCTCCTTCTTCAGCCTCTGCTTCTACTGAGTCTAGGCCAACTTCTTCATAATCTTTCTCAAGGGCAGCCAGATCTTCACGGGCTTCAGAAAATTCTCCTTCCTCCATCCCTTCCCCAACATACCAATGCACAAAGGCACGCTTAGTATACATGAGATCAAATTTGTGGTCGAGCCGAGCCCATGCTTCAGCAATAGCAGTTGTGTTACTCAGCATACACACTGCCCGCTGCACCTTGGCAAGGTCAGCACCTGGCACCACAGTTGGAGGCTGATAGTTAATGCCCACCTTTAAGACAACAAATGAAAACTTTCCTTAGGAGCGCTAAGGTTTAAACACTCATTTCCATTAACAATCAAAAATCACTGTAGTTACTATTAAATAAAATAGCTTAGAGTTATTCTAGACTTTATCAAAATATTTAACAGGGACATTACAATATTTTAGCTTGACTGTTATCTCTGAAAACTACGTAATTCCTAATCATTCAGATATTGAGCACGTAAAAAGCTACGTACCTTGAATCCAGTTGGGCACCAATCCACAAACTGAATGGTTCGTTTAGTCTTGATAGTGGCAATGGCTGCATTGACATCCTTGGGCACAACATCGCCTCTGTATAACATGCAGCAGGCCATGTACTTGCCATGGCGAGGGTCACATTTGACCATCTGGTTGGCTGGTTCAAAGCAAGAGTGGGTAATTTCAGCCACAGATAACTGCTCATGATATGCTTTTTCAGCAGAGATGATGGGGGCATATGTTACCAAGGGGAAATGGATTCGTGGGTATGGAACTAGGTTAGTTTGAAATTCTGTCAGATCTACATTAAGGGCTCCATCAAAACGCAGTGAGGCTGTGATGGATGATACAATTTGCCCAATTAATCGGTTTAAATTTGTGTAAGTAGGACGGCCAATGTCCAGGTTACGACGACATATATCATAAATGGCTTCATTATCTACCATGAAGGCACAGTCTGAATGCTCTAATGTTGTGTGGGTAGTTAGAATTGAGTTGTAGGGTTCCACTACAGCAGTGGAAACTTGTGGTGCTGGATAAATTGCAAACTCCAGTTTAGATTTCTTGCCATAGTCAACAGAGAGCCTTTCCATAAGCAGTGAAGCAAACCCTGAACCAGTGCCTCCTCCAAAACTATGAAAGATAAGGAAACCTTGCAGCCCTGTGCATAGATCAGCCTATAAAGGAGTGGGAAAAAAATGGGAGAAAAAAAAAGTTAGTGATGGTTTTGGAGAAATCAGTATTAAAATAATAATTCAGAAGCATTTGTCACAAGTTTGTTAGTTTGACATTGTTATAATAAAAAAACCCCAGTTTTCTTTAAAGGGCCTGGTTTAACTGGCTGAATTTTTATTTAAGGGGGGGTGGTGCAAGCAAGGAAATAAAAGGTTTATTGCATTTTGTTTTAAACAATTAAGTATGCACAAAATTCTTATGGAAAAAAAAAGCAAAACAGAAAACCATCAATATAGATAGATACAGAGCTGTATCAGTTATTTTAAAGACTAACTTGCAGCATGAATTCCTACCAGTTTGCGAATGCGGTCTAGCACTAGATCAACAATCTCTTTCCCAATGGTATAATGGCCTCTGGCATAATTATTGGCTGCATCTTCTTTCCCAGTAATGAGCTGCTCAGGATGGAATAACTGCCTGTATGTGCCTGTACGTACTTCATCTACAAAAAAACCCCAAAACATCACATCACAAATTTGATCTGTTCAGGTCTGTGTGTGTTGCCTAGTGACTATACACTAAGTACACGTGTCAAAAAGCACGCAGACAGCATCTCTGACTATACACAGCTTGTCTGACTAGTCTAAGAAGTTGGCTCAACTTCAGCCACTTTGTTTAGGGGTAAACATCAGGCACACACAGAGTGGTATTTGCACTCGAGGAACACAGAGGTCACTCAGAAAACTACATTACAAGTACAGACATGATACTGGACAACAACCAGATGGAACTCTGAATGCAGTGCAGCAGTCTGAAAAGATTATCCAGATCATAGAAAAGTTTATCGTTTTCTAAATACTTACCTGTAGGTCATTATTTAATTTCTTTCAAATAACAATAAACTCAAATGTCAAAACAGCATACAGACACACACCTTCTAAAATCTATAGTGTTCTTAACAGACAAAAAAAGGCAGCAAGGAATCCATAAAGGATCCTCACTTTTTCACTGAAGATCTTTAATGCTGGGTACATACCAACTACGGTTGGCTCTAGGTCCACAAACACTGCTCTCGGAACATGTTTACCAGCTCCTGTCTCACTGAAGAAAGTGTTAAATGAATCATCTCCACGTCCCATAGTATTATCACTAGGCACTTGACCATCAGGCTGGATCCCATGTTCAAGACAATACAATTCCCAGCATGCATTGCCAATCTGAACACCAGCCTGACCAACATGGATGGATATGCATTCACGCTGTGAAGTTAAAACACAACAATAATAAGACATGGAGTTACCTGCTGCTAGATTTTATTCTCATTATAACTAGCTATCTGTGGGTTGTATTTTTGCATGATCTTTCTCTGCTGCAATATTCTCTGGTTTCTCTTAAGTGACAGTTTAAGAGAACAAATGTTGGCCGTTGCTAGCAAGACACTACTCACCTTAGTTGACCTGCACTGACTTTTGAGAATACTGGAAGACCCTAAAGGCAACCTAGTCTCTATGAACACGCAGGGTGAATAAAGATTCATCATCCCTCATAATACTGCATATATATCTTTAATATTCAACCTAGTCTCTTTTTCACCTTCTTTTAGCTTTTGGAAGACTTCTTTATATAATATCCCCAATTTCCTTGACATGTCCCCAAACCATGTACTGGGTAACTGTTTTTTTTTTGCACAGGGTCATTCAGTACATTTTTCTTTTTAATAACCATAGTGGTATCTAGCCCCCGACAATTTGAATGAGGGTTTTTTTGCATACATATTCTTATGTGAAATCCTCCAAGAGTCCCAGTCAAATGTCATCTGCCCGCCTTAAGTCAGCTCCTATGATTCTAAGCAACTGCTATATATTTTTAATCTCCCAATACATCAATTTTATCTTACACCCGAGATGGAAATACGATGCATTTCTAGTTTACTGTTACAGTGTATCTAGGAAAAAGCAGAGCTGGAAAAGAAAAAGCGAGGTGTCTGGGCTGCTCTTTCCCGTTTTCTGGACAGCTGCATCCAGCCCTGTACCCTCAGCTGTCCGCAGGGCCGCCCTCCGCGCCCCTCCTCTGATCGGCCCTTCACCGCCCCCTCCTCTGATCGGCCCTTCACCGCCCCCTCCTCTGATTGGCCCTTCACCGCCCCCTCCTCTGATTGGCTGCGCCGACAAACAGCTCCTCCCGGCACGCGCCGCCCCCGTCCCTCACCGCCGCCCCCTCAGCAGCACGCGCTGCGTCCTGTGGGGCTTCGCGCGCCAAGGCGGCCGACAAACGGCGGAAAAATCCAGCCAGTGGCCGCCGTGCTCTTTCCCGCTGCCTCTTCGCCTCCTGGGTCAGGTTTTAGTCTGCCTCTCGCCCCTCCGCATGGGAGGTGTCCGCTAGTAACATCCTTCCCTTGCACTTCCACATATCCCTGGCTAGCCACGGGTCACTTTCTGTGCCTCGCCTTCCTTGAACTATTAACCTTTACACTGATTTCCCTCCTCCTCCCCAGTCCTTCGGCCTTAGTGCTACCGCGGGGACTTCAAGGAGAGACTGCCTGCAAGTCCTGCCGCAGTACGTGCAGTCACAAACTCGTCCGACTGCCACAGCAGAAGCCCTCCCAAACGTCCTTCCTCCACCCCAGCCGCGAGCATCCCATTTCCCACCATGATGCCTTGCTAAGCTGACGAACTCCTGCTGCGCCACAGCACGTCCGCTGGTGCCCACCGACCGGTACCAACTGCCGGCCGTTAACGGCCACAAACCCCTCGCCTCAGGCGCCGGCTCCCCATTGGCCCTTACCCGCGCGGGCTACGGGCGAGCGAGCGCCGCTGATTGGCGGGGCCGTTCTCTCCCAGCGGGGGGGAATGGCTGCCGCACGTGCAGGGGCGTGTCCGGGGGCGGGGTTAGGGGGGTGCCGGGCGGGGCGGGAACTCGAGGCGGGAAAGCGGCCGCGCGGGCGCGGGAAGGGTCGCTGAGGCGGCCGGGAGTTCCCGCCGGGCAGAGCGCGGCCGGCAGTTGCACAGATGGTGCTGGATGGCTGGAGTTGAAGAGAGCAAACTCTTGTTGTTTTCTTGAGTAGCAGCTGTACTACTGATAGGGGTTTTTCCCTTCCTTTCGTTCCTCTTTTTCCCCTTCTTTCCTCTTCTTGTCTCCCCAAAGCAAATGACAAATTCGCTGTTAACAATGAGAACTGGTAAAAATTAAAATGAAGAAATTGCTATTAATTAAAAGAGACAAGCTCTTTTAGGTTGTCTCATGACGCACATTTTTTTTTTATTCCTAGGGTAATCTCTGCTTCGGTGTCTGGAGCACCTTCACCCCCTTCTTCTCTACTGGCCAGAGGCAAGTCTCTCTTGGTCCCAGCTGGCATTGGCTCTGTCAGGCATTAGGAAAGCTTCCAGCAGCTTCTCACGTAAATCACGCCTGTATATCCCCCCCCCAAACCTTGTCACACAAACATGATATGTCTGTAGATAACTGGACTCCTTATGCTGAAAATACAGCCCTTTTAGAAATAACAGCCAGGACTTAAGCTGCTATACCTAACCTTTTGTAGGATATGGTATGTGCTGATATTTGTGATCTCGGCCATATTGATCATGTCAGATTGGAAAATAACCAGACTGCAATATGCTGTTGTTTTATAGATGACTTGGTCCGTGTCTCTGGTATATTCCAGAGAAAGTAACAAAAATCTTGCAAGCTTTGTATAAAAGAAGAGAAATTACAGGATTGGGGGTGTGTGTTAAGGAAACCCTATGGGGATGATAAACAGCATAAATTAATGAAAAAGGTATTTTTTCTGAAAGGATTTTGATATTTAAAATTGTTCCTGTTCAAATGTGCAGCAATCTTGAAGTGATACATAAAAGGAAGAGCAGTGAACTGTACAAGTCTTAGCATTTCTAACTGTCAGACATTATCTGTTTTAAGTTTTCATGAAATGGTGGATATTGAAAGCTCAGTATTAAACTCCAATTCCCAGGTCTCCTGGCTTGCCCAAGAGCAGGATTCAATCTGCAATATGCCTTGCTTAATAGTTAGGAAGCAGTCCAGTTTGCAAGAAGAGCTTCTGTTAGAAAATTCCTTTAACTGAGCTTTCTGTCACTCTTGGTTTTGATGAATGTGCGAGTCTTTATGGGAGAATGATCCTTTTTTATCCTCAAAAAAATGTCTAATAGTTTTCTAGAATCCTGTCTTATTTCCTTCTAAGTATATAGCTTTAATTGTAAAAGCTATATTAGAAGTTTTATTTCAGTATTTGTGACCTGTGAATTTGCACTGACTAAAAGAGGTACCTGAACAGATTTAAACACCATCTTGAACAACTGAATCTGTAAGAAAGTGTCAGCAATTTAATGAAAAAGTCTTGCATAGAAAACTACAATTCTGTTTGAAAGATCTTTGTAGACTGAAATTGAAATTGGCTTCTAAAAGATGGAATAAGCCATCTTAAACTATCTAGGACCGTGGCAGTATCTATATAAATCTAAAGAGAACAATTGCGTTTTCACATAGAAGAAAATTTGGTCAAAAATCAACCTGACAGTCTGGGGTTTCTTTTATTGTTTTTGCCTATGACAAAGTTGGTCTGGCAAATCTACTGTTAAGCCATACTAACTGTGTCAAAATTTGCATATCAGATACATTAGATTTTAATGCTGGGACAGTTTGCCCTGATGATAATCTTTATACAAAATTTATTGACAACGTTTTAAGGATAAGTTAGCAAAAAGCTAGGATTTAGTTTCATTTTATTGGTTTGGTTGGTTGTTTTTCTGTTTGTTTTTTTTTTTTTTAACATCCACCTGCATCTTTAGATAAAGCTATATCATTTGCTGTCATATAGCATCCAGGCTTGTCCAAAAAGACTGCTACATAAATCCCCGTTTTGCAAAACATATTTCAGTGAATAGCAGTGGCTGCCTCAGTGACTTTGTAAAAATATTTCAGTTATTTAATGGAATGGAATGGCACCCTGGAATGCTGTGTGACAGTATGCAGTTTTTAGAAAATTAAGCTTTTAAAACTCACCCTCTTTTTTCTTTTCTTTTCTTTTCTTTTCTTTTCTTTTCTTTTCTTTTCTTTTCTTTTCTTTTCTTTTCTTTTCTTT